>JAXHKQ010000513.1:0-14566 GCA_038407185.1 Chalaropsis ovoidea
TAGAAGAGGAGCAGGATAGTTTAGTGGGAGGAAAGAAGAAGAAAATAAATAAATAAATAAATAACCTCGACGCCTGTTGCTGTCTCCCTTTGGTACGGGACGATAGGGCTTCTCTGAGGGAGTGAGACGGGTCGGCGTGGAGGGTGCATGTCCACTGAAGACTACAGTGCTGAGGGCTACAGTGCTGAGGGCTACAGTGCTGAGGGCTACAGTACTAGAGACTACAGTGCTGAGGGCTACAGTACTAGAGACTACAGCGCTGAAGACTGCTGTACTAGAGACTACTGTCAGGTGCCCTGCTTCCAAGTTACAGGCCTGCAACAGGGCTCAGGGCCCATCCAGGCATCCCAGCCCTTAGGGGGCCCTACCTACAGGGCCTGGCCTCGCTCTGGTAGCACACAGCAAAGCAAGCATTGTCGTCAAATTGTCGTCAAATTGTCGTCAAATTGTCGTCAAAATCACTTGCATTGATGTCACGGTGACTTTGGATAAGATGGCATACAGCACAGCACAGCACAGCACAGGCCCCCCCTCCACCCCTCCTATAACTGGTACGCTATACATTTGGGGCCCTATATTTGCTGGGCTGTCCTAGCTCTGCAGGCTGTAAAACACGGACCAGACCTGCCCCTCTTGCTCACAGTAAACAACAATAGAGAGGAGAGAGGAGGGAGAGAGAGAGAACGAGAAAGAGAGACATGAAGTAGAAAAAGCCCCTCTCTTATGCTGTGCTGTCTCTGCTGTGCGTTGACTTCCACGGGGTCCCCTGTAACTGCAATTGTTTCTTGTACTTGGAAGTGCATCGGGGAAAAAGGAAGAAAAAGATAAAAAAGGAAATAAAAGAAAGAAAAATACCGAAAAATAAACAACAAAAAATAAACAAAAAATACTTCACAAAACCACGAAAACTCTATCGTGCCCTTCTTTTTCTTCCCTCCTGCTCTCCTTCTTTTCTTCCCCCGCAAAACATCATCACCATATTTTTGTACGTTGTTGGTTTTTTTCTTTTCTTTTCTGAACAGAAACAGCAAAGATCGAGACTGAAGGAACTCCAAGAAGCAAAGTCGACGAGAAAAAAAAGAAAAAAAAAAGAAAAAAACCCGGCCAAGGTTTTCATACGCACGGAAAGAGTTCCTTTTTTATTATATTTTATTTATTTTTTCCTGCTTGTTTTTGTTTTTTTAGCACCAGCAAATTTCCTCTTCTTCTATATTTTTTCTTTCCCCCGGCCATCACCACCACTCTTATCTTCCTCTTCTCTTGCTTTTTTTTCTTCTTTTCTTTTCGCTCTCTGTCGTGTGAGCCTTTGCTTTCTTCGTCCTTTCCTTCGTCCACCACGCGCGACTCTTCTATCATTGTGTCTCGCCGTCTCGGTGCTGCTGATATCGGTCCTCTTGATATCGGTCCTCTTGATCTCGGTCCTCTTGATCTCGGTCCTCCTGATTGCCGTCCTCCTCATCGCCGCCGTCGCCGCCGCCGCCGTTCTCGCTCGATCCCGGCTTCTCCATCTTCTGAACCTGCGAAACGCGATATCCAGCCTGTCCTGTCTGTCCTCCGATCTCCGTTTTGGCCTTGAGGCTTCATCACCCCCCCGAGGTAAGCCAGTCTCGATACACACCAGTTTCTTTTCTAGTCTTTGTGAACACGAATCATCGCTTGCCTTTTCTTGTCCATTCGCACTGCCCCTCTGCTTTCCCCCGTTGCTCGCTGCTGTCCTCGTGATGTGTTGTTTTTGTTTTGTTCGTGATGCTCTCTCTGTTTGCCTGCTTCAGCTTCACCTTCAGCCTCGGCCTCCGCCCCTCTTCCGCCTTGTTCCATATCTTCCCTTTCCCTCGCTTTGTTTATCTATCTCTCGCTCTCGCTCTCGCTTTCTCTTCCTCCTTCGCCTTCGCTAGCCTCGCCCTTCTCGTCAGCCCCTGTATCACAAACCCTGCCCTGCCCGCCCTGCCTCTCTTCTCGTCTCTCTGTAATCTTTGGGCTGGCCTGCGTGAAATATCTGCCTGTCGTGGTTGTTTCCTCTTCTTTGTCTGGATTGGCAAGCTAGCCGATCACTTTTTTTTTCTTTTTCTCTCTCTCGACTGGGACGGCCTCGAAACCGACAACAATGCCCTGATTGTTGTTGTGCGTTGGATGTGCTGCGATTTTGTCTCTCACACACTCCCTCGATTTTCACTCTCACACACACTCCCTCGTCTTTGCTGCATTTTTAAAAATATTTTCTTTTTTAAATCATTCTTTTTCTCTCCCATGCTAACCATAACAGCTCTATCCGCTACACAGAATTCGGACCTCTTTTTTCTTCTTTTTTTCCTTCGCTGTTTTCGACTTCTTCTCTTCTCGACGACCCAATCGAATCCAAGCCTCCCGAGATCACCACAGCCTCCTCTCCTCGCTCGTCTCGCCGACTCTCTCTCGATTGCCGCAAAATTATTTCTCTGCTTGTTGTTTGAGCAACCTTGCACACGCCAGAAATCGTTCTAGACGCATCACGCGAGATTTGTTGTTCCTCTTCGTCTCCCTATCTCTCTGTGTGTGTGTGTGTCTGTCTGCCCGCTCCACTTGTGTGCTACCACTCGACTTTTGCTGCACGCAAACAAACATACAGACCAGCCCGGCCCTGTATCAAAGCCGCTATAAAAGTCCCTCGCCTCGGCCTTCTTCCTGTTTCTCTGTCCCTCTCTTTCTCTGGCCCTTCTCGTCCACCAATGCGGTGATATCTGCTCAATATGGACTCAGAAGACGGGGAGATTTACATCAAGGTACGCTCTACCCTTTCTGCTCGCCTGCCCTCCCGCTCTAACCCTTCTCCCCTCTAGAATCTCGCCAACTATGTGCACAGCAACGAAAAGGCCCTGGCCAACGCCAACACCCATCGCCGCAGCCCTTCGTCGCGACACGCCCCCTCGCACAGCATGAGCTCTGCTGCTGCCATCCAGCGATCGCCCACTCTGCCCACTCGCCCCTCGACCTCCGCTTCCTCTCTCCCCTTTTCTCCCGGCTTCTCGCTATCGCTAGGCTTCAGTTCCCAGTCGTCCAAGTCCACAAAGCTCTCCTTCACTCCCCACCACTTGTTCTACTTGCTTTCGCGCTTTGAAGAACTGGCCATTGACGTCGGCCCCCTCAAGATCCGCCTTGAGAACATCCAGGACCCCTCCAACACCTCCAACTATGTTTCCTTTCTCAGCAACGGCCAACGCTCCAAGACCCACGGCTCCGACATTGACTCCATCCGCTCCGTTTCCAGCATCCGCAGCGTCATGTCCAGCGTGACAACCATGTGGTCTCACTTTGGCTTCGGCTCCACCATTTCTGCTGCCCGCACCGAACGCCACAAGGCCTTGATCCAGACCGAACTCAAGTACCTCTACTCCTCCTTCACCATCATCCCCGCCCTCAGGCTTGCTCCTGACTGGAGAGCCCGCCTTGTCCGCGGATACGAAGAGTTTCCCTTTGACTCGGCCGTTCCCTTGCATGCCTTCAAGAATGTCCAAACCCTCGAAGTCGAAGACATTGATTTCCGCCAGTTTTTTGGCTGGGATCGCATGGCTGACCAGCTCAAGTCTCTGACTCTGCGCCGCGCCAGCATTGAAGACCCTGCCGATATCCTCATCGACATTGTCCTGGACGACATGGACGGACGTCGTCGCCGCACTGCTAAGACCCAGCATACCCCTCCTACCACCTGGTCCGGCAATGCTGCCGCTGCTGCCGGCCACAGACGTAGCCCAACCATTGGCCACACTGATCTCCCCAGACTGATGTCTCCCCCGGCTTCTCCCGACCCTCGCCGCTCTGCCAACGATCTTCGTATTGGCTCTCTCAATATTCTTGAGTCTGCCATCTACGACACCCCCTCCTTCTCCACAGCCTCTGACGCCGCCTCTCGCCAACATCGCCGCATGCGTAGCACTTCTATATCTCGCCCCGACCACGATGACGCGCAATCTCCCACCCGTACCTACCACCCTGGTGTTCCCGCTGCTAGTCGCTCCCGCCAAGATCGAGATTCAACCATCAGTTTGTCCAACCAGGCTCGTGTCCCTGAAAAGGTTCGCCGGTCTGGATCTGGCAGCTCCCATTCCAGCCTTTCCGACTCGTTCCACAGCCAGGCCACGGCCACACCCAGACCAAGCAACCACCAGCGCCGTGGTAGCACCTCCAACCTACTCAGCATTGCCAGCAACAGTACCACCGCTGTGCTCCCTACCACCAAGTGGCGTTTCTTGCGCCACCTGAGTCTGGCTGACAATGCCATTACAGCGATTCCTGGCTCCAGCCTGGCTCCCCTTGCCAACACCTTGCACTCATTCGACCTGAGCAGCAATTTATTTACGCAAATTCCCGACAGCCTGGCTACATTGACCGCCCTGCGCGCCCTCAACCTCGCACACTGCATGATTGACTCGCTTCAGTCTCTGACGCGTAACCCGCTGCCTGCAATTTCATCCCTGAACCTGCGCGCAAACCGCCTTCAGTCACTGTCCGGGATTGAGAAGCTTCTTCCCTTGGAACGTTTAGATCTACGCGAGAACCGTCTCACCGATCCTGTGGAACTGGCTCGCCTGACGGGGATTCCTTACATTCGCGAGATTTGGGTTGACGGCAACCCGTTTATTCGCACGCACAAGGATTACCGCATCACCATTTTCAACCTGTTCCGCAAGACTCCTGGGTACACAGAGGATCTGGTGATTGATGGATCTGGCCCTAGCTACAGCGAGAAGCGGTATCTGTTGGACCGGGTACCTGTGCCTGCGGCCGTCCCTGTTGTGCGCCAGCCTGCGCCAGAGGTTTACCTCGTGGACATTGGCCTTGGCAGCACTTCGCCAACGAGCAAGCCTACGGCCACGTACGAACAACAGGCCCGTACCCAGCGGGAGCCTACTGTTTTGCGCAAGGAGCGTCCCACGCCTCGTCCTGTAAACAGCGATGCCCACCGCTCTCCCCACCGCCGCAAAAAGGGCAGCAAGAGACGTATTGTGGATCTCTCGACTTCTGAGCCTAGCAGACTCCCTCCGCCTACGATGATGACCAGTGACATGGCCCCTCCGCCGATACCTACCGAGTATCTGCATAGCAAGCAGTCTCAAAAGGCTCCTGAGCTACCCAGTCTCAATCTCATGCAGCAGCAACCTTCTTCTCAGAAGGCACTGCCTCCTAAGCCTACCACGAGCACCGTGATGGGCAAGGAAGCATCGCAGCGCAGCGACAAGGATAATAGCCGTGCTGGCACTGCCACTGGTGCTGTGGCCCCGACTGTTGCTCTTTCCGATGCACATGCGGTCAAAGCCATCAACAACATCAATGCCCCACGCCATCGCCATCGCATTTCGCAGTCGTCCGACGTATCACAGCCTGAGCCTGCATCTCCGCCCTTGGAGGCCCAGACCAAGACGCCCACGGTGGTCCCTGCAGTGGACTCCCGTACCGGTGCTGCGTGCTCTGTCCTACCATCGGAGTCAGAGATGTCGGCGCTCTACGGCTCGGGCGAGTCAGACGGCAGCGAGTGGGACATGGGCGGTGAGATGTACCGGCGCAAGATTGAAGCGCTGCGCAATGAAGTCGGCGAGCGCTACCTGACGATGCTTAGCGAGAGGCCGCTGAGTGAAACGCGGTGGAAGGCCAGTCCTAGTGTGGAGTTTTCTCCAGACTACCGGCCGGCCATGACGACGGTGTCTCCGCTCCAGTCGGCGCCGATGTCGAAGCCTGCAGTGGTCAGTGGCCGCATGATTGGATGAGCCAGCGAACGACGTGCTCCTTTTTGGACTCGGAATTTTCTTGTTCTATTTCTTCTTCTTCTTTCCTCTTCCCTTTTCTTTATACCCCCGGGATGTATGTGTTTTCCCTTTCTCCATCTCTTCCTCACTGTGATACCCGCCCAGGAGGTTGACTCCTCGGGCACCACCTTTCTCTCTCTCTCTTTGTTTTTCTTTCTGAAAACTGCACGAGGCCAATCTTGGGTTGACTTTGCGCAGCACCATATTTTTATTGGTTTCCTTTTCGGCCTCTGTGGCCTAGGCTCGACTGCCTTTCTGGCCGCATCGTTGCTGGCTGGCTTCATTCTTGGGCCAGCCTTGCATGACACGAATGTCATGTGTTTTCTACTATTCTTCTTCTTCTTTCTCTACTCCGGTGTGACTTGTCAGGAGGCTTCTATCTTCTCGACCTCTCCACTCTTTATTTGTCTCTTTTCTTTTTCTTCTTTTGCCCTCGGGCTCTTGTTCTGTCTTTTTGTTGCTTTTGATTTTCTGGCTTGGTTTGGGAGCATAGCGAGTTTTGTTTTTGTGTTTTCTGGATTTCCGTTAATTCCTGTCCTTTCTGCGGCTGTTTTGGCATCTCGGCTTTTCTCAAAGCGGGTGTATGCATGTACAAAAACTTGGTTATATTTGTTTCGTTTTTCTTTTCTTTCTCGATCGATTCAGGTCTTTTTTTTCTTGGCCTTTGTGGTGGTTGCTGACGGGGTTTGATGTTTGGGCGTTTTGCTTTTCTTTCTGCTGTATTCTTTTGTGCTTTTTATTTATCGAATTCACGTGTTTTTCTTTTCTGCATCTTCACGATCTTTTTGTTTGGTGGTTTGCATGCAAACAGAACAGTCCAAGCTGTTGTGTAGGATCGATCCCCGGCCGGCTGTGCTGCACGGGATGTCACGTGACGTTTCTTGTGTCACGTGCTGGAAGACTGAGCGAGCTGCTGACCTGTCTCGACACATCTCGTAGTTTGCTGATATTTCAGGTACAATCTCGCCAGCGTAATCCGCGCAAACACAGCTGCCATGCATGCTCGAGCGAGCCAGCTCCAAGCAGCACGCGCTAGACTCGGAAAACGAAAGCTTGTGCCGTCAAAACCGCGAGGATTGTAGATCCTGGCTTCGTCAAGTCGCCTTAGTCAGCATGCCTCTCCCCACTCAGGACCTCGTGTCTACGCCCCAGCCAATCACAGCGCCGGGGGCCGTGCGGGGTGCGACTAACTATGCAAACGACACGGCCGGGCCATGCTGCCCTTGCTGCCCAGAAGCCAAGTTGAATCACGGCGAAAAAAAGAAAGAAAAAAGCACCGTCAACAACAACCGTTGGCCAATTTTTTGTGTATTTTATCTGGATTTTATCCGTGCTGTGAAATGCGCATTGCTGTGCTGTCGACACGAGCAGCCGCAGCCGCCCTTTTTTCCCACCCTTTGCTAACCCTATCTTTTTTCGCCGGCTTTTTGTCTGTGCTTTTTGGGTCAAGCTTGGCTGCTACCGCGCGTTGAAACGGGACGCGACGACGACGATTATCTGCGAGGACAGGCCGAGAAACGTCCAGACTGACATCATTTCTGCCGCCCACCAAACGGACCGCCTGTACGACGACGTGCACCCGCCTTTGACACGTCACCCTCACCCTCACTCTCGACTTGGCGCTCTGCCTGTTGAGCACCAACGAAGCAGCGATTGCTCTGCTCCCCGCCCTCCGCCCTCCCGCTCGCTCGCCCCCCCCCCCCGCTCTGCCCTGCCTCGGACGACAGACACCGCCCCATCACCCCACCCGGCCCGCAGCGCGTTACTAGTGACCGCCCGTCCCCCCCGCGCGCGCGCCCCCCCCACGTCTGCCGTTGCCCGAGCCCGAGCCCGAGCCTCTTTGTCTTGCTTGCTTGCCGTAGCACACGCGCGCCTTGGTGTCGGGCGGTGGGGGCTGTTTGCTTGGCCAAACGCCGGCCCTTGACGCGGAACGAACAACACGCTCGAGCTAGCGCCACACACGACGACGACGACGACGACGACGACGACGACGATACTACTGTTGCATACAACGACTACCCTACCGCACGCCAAGATCTCTCTGCCTCGCTGCTCCGCGCGCGAGCATACCCACTCGACCGCAGACACAGACACGCCAGTCCGTCTGGTCTGCACGCAAACGCAAACGCAAACCCTTGCTGGTTTGCTCTCATATATCCCTCCCTCCATTTCCCCCCACATGCTACAAAAACCCACGACACCGCGTCCGCGGGGAAAGCCCGCTGCCACGCCCACCGGCCGGCGCCGCGGCCGACCACCCGGCAGCACAAATGCCGCCCGAGCCGCGAGGCTGGCAGCAGCAGCCGCCGCCGCCGCCTCCACAGCAGCAACAGCTGCAGCTGGCCTCGAACATGCCGGCGCCACCGCCGGCGCCGCTGCCACAGCCACAGCCTCGCCGGTGACGCCTGGGTCCGCGCCCAAGCGGCGGCGTTATATCCCCGGCGGCCCAGGTGGCGGCGGCCGCTTCGTCGACGAGGAGGGCGTCACGCTCACGGCTGCGGGGTCGGCAACGTCGGCGGCCGTGCGGGCTGCGGCGGCTGCGGCCCGGTCTGCTCGCTCGGAGCAGCAGCGGCAGCACCGCCAATATCACTCACATCTACATCCACACCAACACCAACATCAACACGAACATGACCTCGAACACGATCAACAAAGTCCGTCTGCGGCATCCGCATCAGTTGCTAGGCGCGTGGCGCGAAATCCGCGGAGGCGGCGAGAAGATATTGAAGACTCGGAGGAGTTTGGCTCGGCAGCTGCTGTGGCGGCCGCTGTGGCGCAGAGCGAGGGGTACAAGCCGCGCGAAGAGAGGGGGTGGGAGGAGTTCCACCCAGACCTTGAAATCGACGCGTGCTTTAAGGTTTTTAGTGCAGCAGAGGTCGACGGCACGCTACCACCGCCCGGCGCCCCGCCACATGATGCGCTTCTGCTGCTACCGCCAACAACGCCGCCCAAGCGCCGCGTCGGCAGGCCACCGCGCGACCCGTCGGCATACTCGGGCATGGCCGGGCTGGGCAGAACGCCCGTTGTGCTCCCCATCCACAACCAGACGCCCAAAGAGCGGCTGGACCTCAAGCGGCCGTCATATCGCAGGACAAACAGGGTGTCCCTGTTTGAGAGCAAAGCCCTCGGCACCGCCCGCTACGTCGACAAGGCCATGGCCAACGTCGGCTTCCAGGAAACAGACCGCTTCCACCGGCTGGACAACACGCTCATCAAGGCCAGCGACGGCGGCTGGGACGACGACCACAACGACCACCTCCTCGCGACAGCGCCAGCCGTCGCGGCCGGCACAGGCGCAGACCGGAGCCTGGGCCGCGTCGAGTACGACATGGACGAGCAGGACGACATGTGGCTCGAGGCCATCAACCGCGAGCGCAAAGCGGCCGACGTCGAGGCGGTCACGCGCGAGCTGCTGGAAATCACCATCACCAAGATCGAAAAGGAGTGGCACGCGCTGGAGAAGCGCATCCCCAAGCCAAACCCCAAGCCGCCGCAAACACAGCGGCCGCGCTCGTCCAGCGCCGCGGCTGTCAATGGCGAGGCGCAGACCGGCCCGTCGTCGGGCGAGGAGCCGGATAGCAAGTGCGCCATTTGCGATGACGGCGACTGCGAGAACACCAACGCCATTGTGTTCTGCGACGGCTGCGACTTGGCGGTGCATCAGGAGTGTTATGGCGTGCCGTTTATCCCCGAGGGGCAGTGGCTGTGTCGCAAGTGCCAGCTTATTGGGCGAGGCATTCCGGTATGTGTTTCCCTGCGCTTCTCTTCTGTGCACTCTGTGTTTCTTATCGCGTCGCGTATGGCTCCAAGCTAACCACTCTTTTTGCTCCTAGACATGCATCTTCTGCCCCAATACTGATGGCGCCTTCAAACAAACCAATGCCTCTAAATGGGCTCACCTGCTTTGCGCAATGTGGATTCCCGAAGTGTCCCTCGGCAACCACACCTTCATGGAGCCGGTCATGGAGGTCGAAAAGGTCCCCAAGACGCGCTGGAGGCTGTCGTGCTACATCTGCAAGCAGCGCATGGGCGCTTGTATCCAGTGCAGTAACAAAAACTGCTTCCAAGCTTTCCATGTCACGTGTGCGCGCAGAGCCCGGCTGTTTCTTAAGATGAAGACCAGCCAAGGCGTCCTCGCTGTGCTGGACGGCACTATGACGCTGAAGGCCTTCTGTGACCGCCACTGCCCGCTCGACTACTCTGAGACGAGCAAGGTGACAGAGGCCACGCGTGCCGCCCGACGCTTCTACCGCAAGAAGATGAAGGGCCGGCTGTGGGCCGATTCCCAGTCCACGGCTGCCCTGATGGCCGCACAGCACAGCGTGGCCTGCGGGTCTTCGTCAGAGAGCTCGCCGGCGCCGACCTCGGCGTGCGGATCCGGGTCAAACACGCCGGGCGGCGGCCCGGGCGACAAGAAAAAGGGCATTGTGTGGAAGCTGCCGTCGGGCGCGCCGGTAATCCCGGCCTCGGTCTTTGACGCCGTCGACGCGGCCATGGCGCGCTTCTCGATCCGCAAGCGCCGCGAGTTTGTGGCCGACGTGTGCCGCTACTGGACGCTCAAGCGCGAGGCGCGCCGCGGCGCCGCCCTGCTCAAGCGCCTGCAGCTGCAGATGGAGACGTTTTCGTCCATGGAGCTCACGCGCCGCAACTTTGCCTCCATGGGCCCCACCGGCAAGGCCCGCCTGCAGCGCCGCATCGACTTTGCCGACATGCTGCTGCACGATCTGCAGCACCTGCGCGGCTTGTCGGCCACGCTGGTGGACCGCGAGGCCGTCAAGGTGCAGGCCGTCGAGGTGGAGCAGGACTTTGTGGATACGTGCTACTTCCCTGTGGCGCGGGACATCAAGCCCGCGATTGAAAAGGCGCAGGCGTAAGTGTTTTCCCCCGGGAGGACGGTGTTGTGTGTGCGTGTGTGTATTCTTTTGCTAACTGTTTACTGCTGCCAGTCTCGATAAGAACGTGTTTGCCACCGGCCTCGCGGGGCTCCGAGCGCGCGTCTCCGAGCGCTACTACACCACGACGCTGGCGTTTGCGCGCGACTTTGCCGACGTCATCAACAAGGGCATTGCCTCGGCCGAAAACGCCATGGCGCAGCCGCTCGCCGAGGGCCTCGCGGCGTCGCCCACGAAGCAAAACTTTGGCGATATCCGCGCCCGCAAGACCCTGGGCAAGCGCATCGTCAAGTCTGTCCAGCCGTATCTCGAGGCCGCCCTGGCCACCGAGGCTGCCGTGCTGCGCAAGCCCCTGCATGGCCTGCTCAAGGAGCTCGAGGCTGTGCTGCAGGCCGCCCCGGAGACCCGCGCCGATGTGTCTGCTGTCTCGGGAGATGCCGAGGACGCGGTCATGCCTGATGCGCCCCCGCTGGCGCAGGCTGCTGCGGCAGATGGCGGTGTGCACGAGGCCCTGCCGCAGCAGCAGCAGGAGGGGCAGGATGTACCTGTGCACGAGACTCTGCTTGGCGCCGAGCACCGCGACATGCAGATTCTGGAAAAGCCGCTCTCGCAGACCACGCCGCCGCAGACCACCGAGTCGTCGCTCCCGCCGCCGTCGGCTTCGGGCCCACAGGGTCCTGCCGGCGACGCTGTGGATATGGCGGCGGCATCGAACCTGAACCAGACGCCCCCGACTCCACCGCAGTCTACCAGCAACATGTCGTTTCTCTCGGCTGCCTCCTCCGTGCCCGTGCCCGTGCTGGTACCGGAGCCCGTGCCCGTGCCGTGTGATGTGAATGTGCTCAGCCACGGCGGCCCGCTGTGGTACCTTGCCGACTTTGACCTCGAGGGCCTCTCGGTCGCCGACCGCCCGTGGGAGGCTGGCACGCGCGGCATCAGTGAGGAACTGACGGACATGGACGATGAGGAACTCACAGGCCTGAGCCGTGATATCGAGCAGGCTGTTGGCACGGTCGGCGTTGCGACCCTGCAGATTCCACATCGCCGGCTCGTCGTGGCACGCGAAGACAAGACTGAGGCTGAGGCGGTGGCTGCGCCGGTACTGGAGGCTGAGAGCCGGTCGGAACAGTGCGAGCCTGAACAGGACGTGGAGATGGCGGATGCGCCAGGACCAGGACCAGCTGAGGCTGAGGCTGATGCCGAGGCTGACCGCAACGATGCTGCTGTCCTGTCCGACGACCCCGACACAAGTACGGACGAGGACACCGCACACAGCGACGCAGTTCTGCCCCAGATCGCCGTGTCCGAATCCGAACCAACCCCAGAGCCAGAGCCAGCAAACACCACGCTCCCCGCCGACCAAGTCACTCCGCCTACGGCAGACGGCGTGGCGCCGTCGTCTTCGCTTGTAGCGCCGCAGATCACAGTGACGGACGCGTCACCAGCAGCCAGCGTGGCCGACGAATCTAATGCTGCTGTCGGTGCCACCGACGCTGAGCCTGCAGCACAGCCTGCAGCAGATCCCATAGCAGATCCCATAGCAGAGCCCGTGGCAGAGCCCGTGGCAGAGCCCGTGGCAGACCTTGCGGCGGAGCCCACACCACGGCGCGCGTCGCCACGCCGCTGCTCGCCGCGCAAGGTCGCCGCCACCGCCACGTCTCCGCTCCGGACGGCTCCACCACCGCCGTCGCGCAAGGTCTCGTCGCCGCGCAGGCCTGCCGCGCCGTCGCCTCTGCCATCGCCCAAGCTGCTGCCCATCGAGTCGGCGCTCCCGCATCACCCGGCGCCGCAGAGCGCGCTGTCGGAGCTGTCGGATGTGTCGTCGCTGCCGGATATGGACGGCGATGGTTATGGAGGGGATGAGGGAGGGAGTGAAGCTGCGGGAGAGGCTGCGGGGGAGGCTGACGACGAACACGACGAGCAGCCTATGGCTGGAGATGCAGACGCAGCTTCAGCTGCAGCTGCAGCCGACACACGCGACATGGCCGACCCCGAGGCCGACGACGGCAACAAAGATACATCGACATCGACATCGACGCCGGTGCCGGTCACGCGGGCGACGCGGGCCAATGCAGCGGCTGCGCGCGAGGCGCAGGAGGCTCGAGAGGCCGAGGCGCTGCTGCTGCAGGAGCAGGAGCGCAAGAAACGCACGCGGTCGTCGACGCGAACGCGCAGATGAGTGGGAGGGGGAGGGAGAGGGAGGGAGAGTATGGGGAGGAGAGCCGCAGCGGGAGCGAGAGTGTGGGGATGAGAGTGTGCTTTCTGTGTTGTCTACGGACGTGTTGTCTACAGACGTGTTGGGTCTACGGTTTCTGTTACCTTGTTTCTGCTACGCGGCGTCTCTCCGACGCTGATCGACGGCGTTTCGCATGCTTTTTGTTCCTGTTCTTTTGCTTCTTCGGTCGATATCATAAGGTGTTGGGGTTACGAATAGGGTTATTGGGGATTGGGGGAGGGCTTTTTTTTTTATCTTGCTGCATTGCGAAATTTTGTTACAGAATTGAGAGCATTTTTCCGGGCTCTGTGTGTGTAGGTGTAGACGCTGTAGACACGCTGTACTGTACACACTACACTGTACACACGCTGTCCATGTTTCGGCTCGTCTTGTTGGCGGGTGGCAAAAGAAGCACCTCAGTCGTAAGTCATGATGGATGTACAAGTACACAAGTACACTTTGCAGGCAGACGCCGCGTGTGTGTACTTGGCTGTACTTGGCTGTACAAGGTTCCGGCTTTACGGCTCGGGGAAAGCCCAACAGAAAAAAAAGGAAGGAGGGAAAAAGCTCTTGCTTCCTTTTTTTTTTCTTGTCGCTTTGGCTCTGCCGTTGCTTGCTTCCTATGGAGTAGTTGCTGTTTTGCATCCTCTAGCCCCCCCCCACTTCAATAGATATAGGCCGGTCAACCAGGAACCAGGGAAGGCAGGAAGCCAGACAAGGCAGGAAGGCACCCAGAGGCCAAGGCAGTTGCTGGCAGCAATTTTTTCACACCTTCCCAGTGGTTGTTTGGCTCTTTTTCTTTTTCTTTTCTCTCTTGCTCCCTTTAATTTTGCTGCTCTCGATAATATTTTTCCTCCTTCTCTTTTTCTTCTTTTCTCTCGTGTGTGAATTCTTTTTTTCCATCTCGACAACAATTTGGCGAACTTTTTTTAATTTTCCAATTCATTTCTAACCGAGAAAAAAATCTTTTTTTTTTTTTGAGATTTGCGACTTCGATTTCCCATTTTTTTTCGCCCTAGAAAAAGACGGCCGGTCATCGACTGCTTCTGCTTTTCTCTCTCTGGCTCTGGCTCTCCTCCCAGACGAACACGCGCACACACACAAATATCTCGACAACAGGCGACGAAGAACCCTTTTTTTCTCTTTCTTTTGGCTTCTCTCATCAATAGAAAAGAAGAGCGACAATCGAACAAAAATCCATAAAAAAATCTCCTTCGTGAGATCCAAAAAAAAACACACAAAAAGACGCGTCTTCGCTCTTTCATCTCCACCTGGCGATCCCGAGCAGAAATCTTCGCTCTCATACAATCTGACAATTGTCCTTTTTTTGCTGTGCTGATTTCATCGAGCTCGATTTTTTCTTGAGATTTTCTTGAGACTTGTCGATATTCCACGCGTTTGATAACATAAAAAAACTCGCAAAAAAATCGGAAATTCGCAGATTAAAAATCCGCCAAAAAAACTTTAAACCTCGCGATCTTCTCAAGTCGCGGCCTTTTTCTTTCTTTTCTTTCTCGGACGATCAAATACTTGACAAAGGTCAGTTTCACACCCGCTCTTTTTGCCTTGTTCTCTTCCCGTGAAAATTTGCCTTTTTCCTTGTCACTCCCCTTTCTCCCCACCATCCCATCCCCCCCTCCACATCCCTTCTCTCCTACCTCTCTCCTTACATCACCTACCCC
>JAXHKQ010000514.1:0-14546 GCA_038407185.1 Chalaropsis ovoidea
CCCCCCCCCCCCCCCCGAAAGTGTACACATCATAAAAGCCAAGCGAGCAGAGGCCCTACATGCGAAACCCGTCTCACCCCAATTACTGTGTTAGTATAACAAGAGGAAAAAAAAGAAAAAAATAGCAAGGCTCCGGAGGCTTCGCTTGTGCCCCGAGGCCACAGCAGCAGAACAGCAGCGGGTGTCACGGCATGAGAACGTCTAGCTGGAGAGATACAAACAAAGAGAAACAGAGAAATAGAGATACACACAAGGAAATGTAGTGTGTTCGGGGTGTTGTCCTGTCGACTGCAACTGCAACTGCTGCTTTGTCTTTCTGCCAAGCCCCTCCTCCTCCGCCTCTATTCCTGCTGGTATCCAAAAAAAGAAACCCCGTGGCATTGATGCTCACGTTTTCTTCACGAGGAAGCGTCTAAGCTTTTATTTTCCTGGATTTTAGTGAAATTTTGGAGGATTTATATGTATATTTCTGTTTTTTTTTCTTTTCTTTTTTTTTCTACTTCTTCCTTCTTCTTCCCCTTCCGTCCTTGCTCTGGTCCGATGTCTCTGACACACACAATCAACAACTTGCCTTCGCCGGCCCCGGCACGAACCCGTCGCAGCTTTTTTGTCTCTGGTTGCTTCTGCTGCCGTATACAAGGATAAGCGGTGGTCTTACAGGTATAAGTGCCTGTGATATGACTTGTGCATGCAAGTAACGTCCATACAACATATTCCTTTTCTTTTGCTTTCCTGACTAACCTGCAGCCAACCAACTACATGCCGACTAACACATAGGACAGCCTAGAGGGGGGGTCAAAAGTCTGTACAGATAGCAGACAGTACACGTTATCCATGTACTGAGATAAGACGCAGAGCACGGCCACGACACGAAGCATGATGGACACGCACTAGCCTGGATATGCCATGTGATGTACACACAGGTAAGTACACACACAGGTACTTACATATATATGTATATATTATCTTCATGACCTGCCTGCTGCTTACTGTCTTGGGCGGTCTTTGATGTTTCGTTTTCACAGCACACGGCCGTTTCTTTTTTTCTCTCTCCTTCATTCACTTTTCAGCCACTTTTGATCTGCAACACACAAGCTTGCTGCATTGGTCAAGGCCAAGCAAGGTCACGAGCTGAGAAGGCGTGTGTGTGTGTGTGTGTGTGTGTGTGTGTGTGGCAGCTTTGCAGGACAAAGAACGCCGGGCTGAAAGGACAGTGCAGCCAGGCCAGGCCAGGCCAGGCCAGAAGGCTACACAATGAAAAAAAAAAAAGGTCTCCAAAAAAAGAAAAAAAAAGATAAGTACAGTTAAAAAGACTTGCATCTGGGACGATGTCGTCGTCTTGAGCCGCCAGCCGAGTTAGACCCGGGAATCGTCCGATGGCGCCTTCCCTTATCAGAATAGAAACAGGAATAGAAACAGAAAGAACAAGAGAAAGAAGAAGGGAGCCAGAGAAGCCAGAGAAGGAGCAGCCACGAAAGGAAGGCAGGCCAGGTTTCCGCTTAGACTCGGAGATTTAACAGCATTCTTGGTAGTTGCCTTGACTTTTCTTCCTTCTTTCTTTTACGTGATGTGTGATGAAGGTGGGAATCTGGAATCTGCGCCTGCGCCGCCGCCTTCTTGGCTCTTTCCTTTTTTTTTCTTTGCTGCTTTCTTTGTTGTCTTGGCCCTTCCTTCCTTTTTTGGCTTGTTGCGGTCCTTAGTTCTTGCCTCTTGCGGGCTTTTTTGAGTTCTTTTGTTGTTTTTGTGCGTACTTGCTTCGTTTGGGGCTTTGTTTGCGTACCTGCCTTTTTGTTTTCTTTGACCTTTCTTTCAACCGCGTGCCTACCCTTTTCTTTTCTTTCACTTGTCCGTCTTTCTTTTCAACCGCGTGCCTACCCTTTGAAGCATCTTTCCCCTCACGACCTGATGAAAATTTTCTTTTCCCCTCTTCTTCTTCTTCTTTTTCCTCTTACATCTCCATCTTCATCTCTGTCCATTCCATCTCGGGCTATTGTTCTTCCTCCGCTCCACACCTTTCCGGCCTGCCGAGAAGCTCCTCTTCTACTGCGTGTTATTGTTGTATCATCCACGCTTATTTCTCTCTTCCTGGCTCCTCCTGTGCTCCTTATAATAGCAGCCCGCCTGCTCGTCCTCTCCTCCCCTCACACGACTTGGCCCAACTTCCTTGGCCCCCCCCCCCGGCACTTTCCAGTCTTTCGACTTTTGTTCTCGATCCGTTTCTTTCAACGCTCAGACCTCAGCCAAGTCTTGGGATGTACTAGGCCCACCACCAAGTCCCAGTCCCCGTCCCAGTCCCAGGCCCAGTCCCAGGCCCTCGTCCTCTCAACAGCCCCCCAGGCCAAGACATGTTCAAGCCCCAGATCCAGTCTCGTCTCAGACTCTAAAGCCCAACGGAGAGCCCTACAGCCAGCCAGCCAGCCAGCCAGCCAGCCAGAAGCCTACCCCAAAAGCCCTCCCAGCAGCCGGCATATTACTTACATCCCCTCCTCCCTCTTCCTTTGTCCTGGTCTTCTTCCTCATCCCAGTCCGCCGTTGTCTGAAACTACTTGTCCAGCATACAGTCTTTGCCTTTCGGCTCTTGTTTCCGGACTTTGTTTTCTTCTTTCATAACACTCTGGACTTTGGACTTTTCTTTTTTTTTCTTCTTGTTTTCTTTTTCGCTTTCCTTGCCTTGGGACTATGAGCTCACTGCTACATCACGCCCTCCTCACCAGACAAGAAGCATAAGAAGAAACAAAAAAAGAACCCCCAGCACGCACTATAACATGTCTTCTCACGATTCTGTCAAAGAGAGCCCCCGGCCCCGGACTCTGTCTGTCGAGCCGGCACCCCGAAGTGCCCCTTTGTACCGGGCGATGCCGTATCCCACGCAGCCCAGAGTGCAGGCAAAGCTGCAGCCGCGGCCGCAGTCAAAGCTGCAGCATCAGTCAAAGCAGCATCAACGGCCGCAACACCAACACCAACAAAACCCTGACCAGCAACAACAACAGCAACATCAGCCCGCCCCTCTTCTGGAAGCCTCCCAGCCCTTCCCGCCCACCGCCCCGCTACTGCCTCCCTCTGCCTCTCCCGCCCTGGGCTCTTCACCAAGACACTCCACCCAGGCTCAGCTGGTCAAAAAGTCAAAACCAAAGAAGAAGATGACGTCCGTCGCTCTGGCAAAGACCTCGCGTTGGATCATGTCCGATGATCTCCTCCACCGCTTCCGCAAAGTTGAGGCCCAGGAAATCCTCACCGAGGCCCAGCTACAGAAGCTCAAGCAGACCCGTGAAGCCGCCGAGGAAGGGAAGCGATTCACTGTCGATAGCGATCTGGTTCAGGACGCAAAGCTGGCAGAGGCCAAGGAAAAGATGGCATCACAAGCAGACTCCGGAATCCCCGCTGGTGTTTTTGAGCAGTCCCCAAAACAAACATATCGTTTCAGTTCTCCCTCGCCCTCACGGTCACCATCAAAACGGGGCCAGGCCTCCGCCTCGTCCATGGCAACGTCCCCTCCGCCGTCCATGCCAACGTCTCCTCCTCCGCCCATTGTCGTACGCCACGACTTTTCCGCTCCCAGCAAATCCCCCTACCACAATGATTCCAAGAGCCTTCCGCCAACCCCCCGTTCCCCGTCGCCGGCGCGGAACACCACTCTGGCCCCCATTCCCGAGGTCACCCTGACAGCCCCGCCTGGCTCGGATGAGCCGTCTCCCACCACCAACTCGCCCTTTTCGGCTCTGAACCCCATCTCACCGATATCCGTGCTGTCCTCGCTGCCCTCTGACGATTCTGCAACGCCCAACAACAGCAGTGTTTCCAGCATCACCAGTGCCGCCAGCGCTGCCAGCCAGTATGCTCCGTCCGAGGACGACGACTTTATCTACTTTCACGCGGCGCCCACCTCTGTGACCACGCCCACCTTTAGACACGGACGCATCCGCATTTCCAAGGCCGAGTCTGGCATCCGCATGTCGGGAGAAAACAACCTCGACTGGACCGCTTTCCAGATGGCCATTCTGGGCGCCGGCGACTGGTTTTCCGACCGGTCTTCCAACGACATGATCACGTCGCCCGTGTCCGAAGTGGGCGACATGGACGATCTGGCTGATTGGTTCTACAGCATGAACCTGCCCGACTGCCCGCAGCCACCAGCTGCCCCTACACTGCCGCCGCCAGCCGCGGACGATCTGGACTGCCCGCCCCCGCCCTACACGGCAGCAGAGCATGACGCCACGGGCGAGAAGAGCGCGCGCTTCTACTCGGCCCACGGCAAGGACCCTGCCGAGTACAGCGAATACCACTCGGACACGTCTCCGCCGCCGTCGCTCTCGTCCACGCCCAGATCATCAGACGACATTCCCCGGTCCTCGGCCTGTATCTTCCCGCCCGCGCCGCACCGGCAGTCGTCGTCGCCGTACGGCACAGTCGTCACGCGCACGCCGCCGCAGCAGCAGCGCGGCCGCCAGAACAACCTGTCGGTCGACTCTGTCCTGCACGCGGGCAGACCCGGGGCCCGGTCGACTCCCGCAGCAGCACCCGCCACGCCCGCAACACCTCCCCGCGCTCTGCGCGTGCGCACGAGTCGAGAGAGCCTGGTCAGTCTGCCGCAGAGCCCGATGCCGGCGATTGTGGGTATTGCCAAGAGCCCGACGGACGAGAGCGAGTTCATCCCCATGGGGTACAACCTGGGGCATGACCTGGGCGACTTTTTGCGGTGGGAGGCGCAGCACGTGTACGCGAGCTCGCCGCAGTGATTTGTGCCTTTGTTTCTTTGTGTCTTCGTCTCTTTGTCTTTTTGCCTCTTTGGTGGCTTTCTTTTCTCTTTTTTCTCTTTCTGTGTACTGCACTGTTCTACACTCCTTTATACCCCTCCGTCCGTCCTGCGTGTCTAGACGTGACGTGTTGCCAAGAGATGAAAGCCTCGGACGGCTTTTTTTTTGTCATTTCTTTTTTGGTTTCTTGCGCCGATCTTGCACCGATCTCTTGCATTGACGGTCTTTTTTTTTCTTTTTTCTTTCTTTCTTTTATGATATACGGATGGTAGCCTTGTTTTTTTGGGGGTGGAGGTGGGGGGAGATAGACTGGAGGTGAATCTATGAGATGATGTTGAAGCAGACTGGCAATGTGGTGGGGGGAGGGAGTGAGTGTATGTGTATCAGTGACTGTGTGTATCAGTGACTATGTGTATCAGTGACTATGTGTACTTGTAGTGACTGCATATATGTCTTCATGTACTTGTAGTGAGGGTGTGTGGTTGTCTTGTAGTGAGTCTGTCTCTAGTGTGAGGGTGGTTGTCCTGTAGTCACAGAGTCCCTCTGTGTAACACCACTCCATCACGTGACCACGCTCCGCTCCACTTTTCTTCCATTTCCACAGCCTTGCGTGTTCGTGATATTTCGTGCCTCAGCTTCACGAATTTCATCCAACCACTCAATCAATCCATGACCGGCCATTGGCAGCAACGAGCACAGCGCGGGCTTTAAATTATTGTTCTTTTTTATTTGTTTTTCGTCTGATTTTTCTTTTCCTCTTCTCTGAGTCCTCCATCTGCTCTGATATGAGTGCGCGCGGTTGCGTCCTGCTGTGAAATCTCAGCACGCTCGTTTGCTCTGAACCCGGAAACCTGTTCACGGCCTTTTTTTTTCTTTTTTTTTTGCGGCTCGCGACGCGCATTTGTGGCGGCCTCTTTTTTCTTCTCTTCTTCGTATATCATCCCTTATCCCTCTTAGTATTTTAATATTCCCCCCGCACACACACACACACACAATGCCGGCCTCCGACGCCACGCCGCCGTCACCGCCGCCGCCGCCACCTCCGGACGTTGACAACGTCTTCTGGGAAAAGCAAGACGCCGCCGACGAAGATGCCATCCGCAGCTTTCTCAAGGGCGCCGAGGACCCCGACAACGACCTCAATGCCTTTCTCACCAACGAGACCATCGACCAGTCTGGCAAGGCCGACGATGCTATGGACTACGGCGATATTTCCGACGACGATGATCTCCCTGATGAAGAGCCACCAGCCGCTGCCGCTGCCTCCGGCGCTGCTGCCTCTCCCGCCGGCTCCTCTGCCGAAGCTCCCGGCCTGACCGACGATGGCGCCCCCAGAAACCCGGCCGACGACGCCAACGATAACGACCTTGACCCCGACGACCTCTTTGGCGAGCGCGACTCGTCGCCCTTTGGCAACCTCTTTGGTCCAGAGACCCCCGAAGAGCCTGCCGAAGAGAAGCCGGCCCCTGAGGCTACCGCTAACGCGCCTGTCATCGTCCCCGAGTCCAGCTTCCGCGACCCGCTTTTCGACAGCGCCGATGCCGACGCCGATGCCGACGACGACTTTGACATGCTGGCCGACCAGACCAACCAGGACCCCGACATCCCCCCGGCCATCGAGTCCGCCGAGGAACTGCTCACGCAAAAGTGGCCCGACTTCAAGCAGGGCGTCGTGCTCGAGTGGAACTCGCTGCTGCCGCCAAAGCCGTCCAAATACATCTCCAAAAAGCCCCTGCGCAAGATGAAGCCGCTCATCACCTCCAAGCTCTCGCTAGACATTGCTCCCGACCAGGAAAAGATCTTCCGCCTCCCCGACAACAACCGCCGCAAGGCCTACGACCCCGAAAACTCCCATTTTGTGCAGCTGGGGCTTGCCAAAAAGGCCCGCCAGGCCACCGCCGACAACGAGATCAACCTGGACAACGACGATGACGACGACGACGACCCCATCGGCGGCTTCACCCTGCAGGACATTGCCACCGTGTGCTTTGACTTCTCCGCCGACATCATGTCGGCCGAGCACCTCGTCACGGCCGCCGAGGCCGCCATAGAGCCTGCCGAGCCTAAGCAGTCGGCGGCGGGCGACGGCTACGGCGATGACGAGTGGGATGCGATATTCAGAGACGTCGACAGCGAGCGCCCTAAGAAAAAGCCCCGCGTCATCGACACGCGCCTGCCCGACATCCCCCGCTACACGGCCCCGGGCTTCGATGACTTTGAGAACCACACCAAGCGCCTGGGCAAGCGGGTCTATGTCGACTTCACCGACCCCCACCTCCACCTCGAGGAAGTGTCGGTCGAGGTCCTCGCCAAGCGCCAAAAGGCCGAGGCGTCTAACAAACGCAACGCCGCTGGCAACCTCGGCCGCCGCACCAAGAGCCGCTTCAACATTGCCAACGACGACGCCTACGAGATGCTCAAGGAAAACCACAAACACAAGGTCCGCGCAACACTCGGCAACATCAACGTCGAGCACAGTCTGCCGGCCCTCAAGCTAGCCTGGCCGTACTACAAGGTCAAGCTCGACGAGACCCCCGACCGCTACCATCGCCCGCCGCTGCGCACGCGCCAGTTTGTCAACCGCGACGTCGAGTTCCACCGCCGCGGCCACGTCAAGAAGAAGCTCACCAAAGGCAAGGCCCACGAGGTCTTCCGCGATACCAAGGACCTGTCGCTCAACGACAACTCGTCGGCCGTCCTCTTCGAGTACTGCGAGCGCGTGCCCACCGTGCTGTCCAAGTTCGGCATGGCCAACCGCGTCATCAACTACTACCGCAAGGTCGACGCCGCCGACGAGAAGATGCCCGAGAAGCTGGATGTCGGCGAGACCCACGTCCTGCTGCCCGAGGACCGCTCGCCCTTCTCCATCTTCGGCACCGTCAACCCCGGCCAGATGGTGCCCACCTTCCACAACCAAATGTACCGCGCCCCGCTGTTCAAGCACAAGGTGCGCACCGGCGACTTCCTGCTGGGCCGCTCCAGCACCGGCCTTCACGGCTCCAAATGGTACCTGCGCAACATTGACCACATCTTTGTCGTCGGCCAGACCTTCCCGTCCGTCGAGGTGCCCGGCCCGCACAGTCGCAAGGTCACCAATGCCAGCAAAAACCGCATCAAGATGATCAGCTACCGCCTCATGCACAAGGACCCCGGCCACCTGGTCAACCTATCCGACATCACCAAGCACATTGCCGACAGCACCGATGCACAGAACCGGCAAAAGCTCAAGGAGTTCCTGGCCTACGCCAAGTCCGAAAAGGGCCAGTGGAAGCTGCGCGATGGCGAGGTCCTCATGGACGAGGAGCGCATCCGCGCCATGATCAAGCCCGAGGACACGTGCCTCATCGACGGCATGGCCCTGGGCCTCAAGATGCTCGAGGACGCCGGCTTTGACCCCAAAAACGCCGTGCTCGACGATGAAGAGTCGGACGACGACGACGAAGGCGGCCCCAAAGCCAAGGGCGCCAAGAAGAACCAGGAAAAAGCCGAGGAGGCCCTGGCCGACAAGATGGCCCCGTGGAAGACCAGCAAGGCCTTCATCGACGCCTGTGCCGGCAAGGCCATGCTACAGCTACACGGCGAGGGCGATCCCACCGGCCACGGCCTGGGCTTCAGTTTCATCCGCACGTCTATGAAGGGCGGCTACATCGAGGCCGTGCAGGGCCCGCTCGCCACGTCCGCCGACGCCATGGAGCGCCAGAAGCGCGAAAACAACGGCCACGCCTACAACGTCAAGCGCCAGGAGGCCATGTACCGCGACGGCATCAGCGAGATCTGGGACAAGCAGCGCTCCACGCTGTCTGACCCGCAGCTGCACGACGACAACGACGTGCTGCACACCATCGACGAGGACGAGCGCTTCAACGCGCAGGCCGGCCCCGCCGGCTCCGGCCCTGGCCAGACGCCCATGCCCGAAGACGGCTTCAGCCAGATCAGCGGCTTCACGTCGGCCAGCCGCGCCATCAGCAAGAAGAAGCTGCGCATCACGCGCCAGGTCCGCCAGCCCGACGGCTCGGTGGCTGTGGTCGAGGAGGTGGTCGAGGACCCTGTGGTGATTGCGCACTACCTGAAGCGCCGCGACGAGGCGGACATTAACCCGACCAAGTACGTGTTGGTATCTGAAGAGGCTTGTGTTTCTGTGCGTCTCATGCTAACTGGCTCTAGTCTTTACGATATCCTGCCGACGGGTAACGCCGACCGCGACCGGCTCGGAATCAAAAAGTACGTTATTTTGTATTCCTTTCCTCCTTCTCCTTCCCTTGTTCCCATTTTTTTTTCTCCCCCCGCAAACTTGCTAACACCGCCGTCTACGCACGCACACAGGGTGGAAGAGGAACTCGCCCGCCTCAAGAAAAACCGCGAGCGCCGCAAGACGCGCGAGAAGCAGAAGGAGCTGCACCGCCGCGTCGGCTCCGGTGGCGCCATGGAGCCCTTCTCGCCAGAACCCGGCACGCCCGCCAGCGCCACCGGCCCGTCGCCCTCGGCGCTGGTCTCCGCCGGCGGCCTGCCAGGCGCCACGCCCACAGCCTCAGGCACGGCCTCAGGCACAGGCACAGGCACAGGAACGGGCACAGGCACAGGAACAGGAACAGGCCCAGGCACAAGGCCAGCAGGCGGCAGCGCAACGCCGGCCGCGGACATCAAGTCGGTCACGGGCACGACGCGCAAGTGCGCCAACTGTGGGCAGGTCGGCCACATCAAGACCAACAAGAAGCTGTGTCCGCTGCTCAACGGCACGATCAAGAACGACGGGCCGCAGGACGTCGGCGGGTTCGGCGGGTTTTCGGCGCCGGCGCCCGTCGGCTTGGGCTTGGGCATGGGTGGGGCGGGGTCGCCGGGGGGGCCGCCTGTGTAGAGCAGGAGGAGAGGAGGAGGAGAGGAGGAAGAGAACTAGGGCTCAGCATTTTCTACGGCGTTTCTTTTTGGTCTTTTTCGGTTCTTTTGGTTACGGCAGCAAGCATTGGTTCTTTTTCATGGCGAACGAGGAAATAAACGAGAAGTGCAGAATGAAAGCAGTCACTGATCGACTTTTGTGTCCATGAATGGTCCCATCGGTCGGGGTTTGGATGGTAGGGTTACGCGAGCATTCCATAGGGTTGGCTGGTTGATCAGATTAACATGACGAACGCTTAGACTAGAAGGAAAGAAGCGCGGGTGCCAGGTGATGTGGTCTATTTTTAGATTAGTTAGTGCCAAGCAAGGTGGTGATTAAGGAGGGGAAGAAGAGACGGAAAAAAGAAAAGAAAAGAAAAAAAAAGGAATTAATTGTGTTGCTTCGTTTTTGCTCCATCCAATATGCAATGCACACGTTAATGTACATTGTACATCGGCAAGCCCATGTCGCATGCTGTTGTTGCTTTTTCTTGTTTACGAGGCGGCTAAGCTGCAGCGTGCATGTGTATGTGCTGCATTGGCGTTGCTGCTGTTGGCATTGCATGGATGTTAATAAGATGGGGTGGTGTCCCCATTTAAAAGGGCGGTGATAAGGTGATAAGAGAGAGTGTGCGTATGTCAGCAGATTGATGGGAAGAAGGGACCAAAGTAGAGATGAAAGAGGGCGACGAGACGAAAGAAAAGTGTACGGTGGGCGCTGTTCTTTGGGGCCTTTGCTGTTTCGAGACGGGCTTGGCGGTGCGCGGGCTTAACTGAAGTGTGGGTGAGCTGGAGCTGGAGCTGGAGCTGGAGCTAAAGCAAAGCAAAGCAAACCAGCGGCGGCGGCGCGCTTTGACGTTGACGCACGAAAGAAACAGGGATCATGGAAATGCAGGACCCTTCGGTCTGCATCATCAGGCCAGCGGCGTGGCTAGGCAGATGGGGGGGAGAGCAGGAAAGCAGGCGGTGCGCGGGGTTTGAGAGGCCATGTAAAGTAAAACACGGAGACGAGGGGTGCCGCGCAGGGGGGGCGTGGCGTGGGGCTGTAGGTAGGAGGCGAGAGCAAAGCAAGTATGCCGAGGAAAAGGCCAAAAAGAGCAATTCGATCGGTCCCGTCATGGTGCTACTAATAGCTAGGACTCCGTATTGTCGTGCTGTGGAGCATCACTGGTCTCCGCATCCCCATCGAGGCCTACCTGTGCAGCCAGCCGGCCAAACAACCCAAACTCCATTCTTTGGCTGGCCTGTGCCCCTTCCAAGATGTGTCCCATGATATCAGATGCCAGGGGAAAGTCATGTTCCCAATGAGGAAACTCGTCTGCTGCACCCTTCACATTGGCCAGGACAGCCTGCTTAAAGTGCCACTCGAGAAGCAACGGGTAGAAGAAACGTTGTATGAAGCATCTTGTAGTAGGGCAGTGGACGAGACTCACATGAACGTCAACAGTGAAGTGGTAGCGGTCAAAAGAGTGATGAATAGTAGTTTCGAGAAGTAGGCCATTCCGAACAGAGTTGCTTGCACCACCTCTTGGAGGCACGTGTCACAACACACCCCTTGTCCCGTTTTCGCACTGCATTGCAGAAGTCCTCCACACATCGGCCTGTGCTGTGGGAGACGCCCCGAGGAAAGGGCTCTCTTCCGTTGTCTGCACAACTGGTTCATTGCAGACCATCATGTATAATCCGGGAACGAGGGGCTCGGAGTCTCGGGCCGGCTCTGGACAAGGGAGTTGTTGTGGAAGAGAGAAAGAGAAATCTAGGTTAGCACGTACGTTGAAAGTAGAGGATCAAGATTGCAGCTATAAAAAGAAGCAAAACGTGTGGGAGAGAGTGTCGTTGTCATGGCGGATGTGAGTGAGTGCGCGAGTGAGTGTGTGTGTGTAGTGTGAGTAGTGTGTGTGTGTGTGTGTGTGTGTGTAGTCAAAGGAACAGGAAGAGGATCATTATGCAAGGGGGAGAGACACTCATTCCAGCAGAGCAGGGTGAGACCCGCTTTTCTCATCTGTTGTTTTTGCTGTGGTGTGTTGTGCTGTTAGGGCTAGGGTCTGCCTGGGAAAAGGAGCTGCGACTACGTCATGGCACAGGGCGCTTAATCTCGGGATAATTAGGGTTGGAGGGGACAGGGAAAGAGGCTGTTGATATGTTGCTGGAGGTGATGGACAGAGGCAGAGAAGAGGCAGAGACAGAGACAGAGAGACAGAGAGACACAGAGACAGAGACAGAGAGACACAGAGACAGGGACACAGAGATGCAGGTCGGTGCCGGTGCAGAGATGCAGATGCCGGTGGGTACTGGTGGGAGGTGGGTGCAGGGGCAGAGACCATCTGGGAGACGAGAAACAGAGCCCAGACAGGGGACAAGGGGACAAGGGGACAGAGCCCGAGCCGAGTCCAAGTCAGGGCCAAGCCCAGGTCCAAGTCCAAGCCTCTGAGCTCTGAGTGGGCAGGGCAAGGGGGTTGTCACAGACCTCTTGTTCACAGGGTTTTAGCGGCTCTTGGTCTTCAGTGGGCTCTCCAGTGGCTTTTCAGTGGCTATCGAGCCGCTGCGGCTAAACACCGGCCCATCACTCTGCGAGCCTGAACCCTCAGACCCCATTCTGGCACGCGCTAAGTGGTTTGGTTGGGTGTTCCTGGTGCCTGGTGAGTGTCCTTGACCCCACTGTAATTTCAGTGGGCGTTAGGCTTTAGGGGTTCTGTGGTATAGGGCTCTAGGTCTAGTGCTTTAGTGTTCCAAGGCACTAATCGTTAGGCTCTAGGAGTGTCCCAAGGCTCTAATCTAGTGTCCCAAGGCTCTAATCTCTAGGTCTAGTGCTCTAATCTCTAGTGCTCCAAGACTCCAATCTAGTGCTCTAAGGCTCTAATCTCTAGCGTCCCAAGGCTCTACTGTTCCTCCCCACCTCCATCGATAAAATCACGTACTTCGGGTGTGTTATTTATCGTCCCCCCCCCCCCAAATGCAAAATGTTCCGCCTTGTTCCCCTTCATTTACCTGCTCCAAGCAAGGCTCAAACAAGGCCCTGTTCTATTCTTATGCACTGTTCTAAAAATTCATACATTTTCCTTCGGTTCTGTTTCTCCGCGTCTTCTTTGGATTTTGTTCTTTTTTCAGGTCCTGGCCGTCGTCCCAATTTTTCTTTTCCTTTATAAACCGCGACTTATCCTGTTCTTTTTTTCCACTCTACTCGTCTATTATTAGCATCAGCAGAGCTCCATCCAAGACTTTACTTGAACCTCTTCTTTTTCTTTTTGGGCCTTTTTTGTCCTTTGTGCAGTGAGACGGGAAGAAGCTACAACCACCCAAGTAGCTAGCAGCGCTGTGCTTGATAGGCGGTGACATCAGAGGTAAGTCGTTTTTGTTTCTTTTTTTATTTTCTTTTTTCTTTCGGGAAAGAGCGCCCGTGTTCTGTTTGTCTGCGGAATTCTGCCACCTTCCGATCTTTGTCGGTCTTTCCTCTGTTTTTCCTGTGTTGTTTGTTCTTTCCCTCCCCGCCGCTCTGTCCTTCTGCTCTGGGCCGTTTTGCGTGCTCGCTCTTGCCCTCTCTGGCTCGCTCTTGCCCGCTCTGGCTCGCTCTTGCCCTCTCCTCCCCTTGCCCTTTCCCCCATTGCCGCGTTTCAGCTTTTTGGAGCCTTCCTCTTTCGCCTTCACCACCTTTTCTTACTCATGCTCATAAATTTTGCCTACTTCTTCTTCTGCCCGCCCTGAAAATTTCCTTTTCCTTTCTTTCTTCTTTTCTTCTTTTCTTCTTCGTGTTTCTATTTTTTCCGTGTTCTATTTTTTGTCTCCATCGCCATCGCCAAAAAAAGAAATTCTTTGTTTTTCTTTGTGCTTCTGTTCATTTTACTTACATTTTATTTAGTCTCTTTTTTTTTCCCCCCCTCTTTGTGTCCATCGCGTCTTTTTTTTTCCTTTTTTCTTTCTTTTTTTTCTCCTCTCTCTTTGCCTACCATCACCACTTCTACCCCCCTCTGCCTCGTCTATTTTTGGTGCCATCCAAGCTTCTCACAATGGGTCGCCGGAAGATAGAAATCAAGGCCATCAAGGATGACAGAAACCGCTCTGTGTACGTACCGCTTTTTCCTTGTCCCACGGCCACCACCAAACTAACCAACCTCGTGCCCTCGCTGCAGAACCTTCCTCAAGCGCAAAGGCGGCCTCTTCAAGAAGGCCCATGAGCTTTCCGTGCTGTGCAGCGTCGATGTCGCTGTCATCATATTCTCCAGCAACCACAAGAAGCTGTATGAGTACTCGTCCACCGACCTGCGCACCATGGTGCAACAGCAGGCCTACGTATGTCTTTTTCGGTTTCCTTGTCTCCCTCTCTCTCTTCCCTTGTCTCCCTCCTCCGGCTAACCCTTTCCTCCAGCACACCGGCCCCGTCGAACACAAGGGCCCCTCCGACTTCAACGGCGGCAATGATGACGACGACGACGATGATGTCAACGCAACTCCCCCTCAGCGCGACTCCATGGAGCCTCACATGATGCCTCCGCATTTTGCCCCCCAGTTTTCGCAAATGCGCCATCACACTGCTAGCGCCTCGCCGCCCATACCAAACGGCGTCTTCCCTCCCGCCCATCCCCATCGCACACACACTCCTCAGCCCGGCTCTCGGCCCGCCTCCAGAAATGATATCCGCCGCGTAGGACCGCCCATGGCCCCCAACAACCCCAACGGTTACGCCGCCTACATGCCCACCTCCAACGGCATCTACGGCCCTCCTCCCGGCCACCCTCACATGGCTCCGCCCCACGGCCAGCCCATGCCTCCCGCTCAGTACCCCTACAATGCTCCCCCGCCTCAACAACATGTTGCCGCCGCCCAGTACATGGAGGACCAGCGCAGATCCATGACCCCTTACCACGACGGTCTTGCCCCTCCCCCGCACCCATCCCAGGTGCCCTCGCCTATTCCTCAGCACGC
>JAXHKQ010000515.1:0-14543 GCA_038407185.1 Chalaropsis ovoidea
GTGATTGCCGGCTGCGGCGCCCAGAGCACGCGCGAGACCGTCGAGCTGTGCCGCGACGCCGCCGCTGCCGGCGCCGACTACGCCCTGATCCTGCCGCCCGCCTACTACCGCGGCCTGCACGCTGCAGCGCCGGGAGCACCCCAATGAGCCTCGCGTTGTCTATGCAGGCCGTGTCCTAGGCGGTCTTGAGCCGACGCGCGCCTTTGGTGATGCGAGCTACAAGTGGACTGCCCAAACTATTTCCAAGCTCAAGGAAAAGTTCTTTGCCCGTAGCTCGCCCTCACTTAGCCGTACGCCTCCCTATGTTACTGCCGAGCCTGTAGTCACCACCACCAAGGTGCACCCTGAGAATGGCGACTTTATGGTCATGGCCACCGACGGCCTCTGGGAGATGTTGACCAACGAAGAGGTTGTTGGCCTAGTCGGTAAATGGATCGACGCGAACGGGGCCCCGGCTCCCGGTGCTGCCAGTCCCACCAGCGAGTCAATGTGGAACAAGCTTGTGGGTAAATCCAACGGCAAGCTGCCCATTGACAAGTCGGAAGCCGCGTCTGCCACGGATGGAAGCAAGACGCCAGTGCGTGTGGCGCAGTGGAACATGGCCTCCAACGACAACCGGTTTGTTGTGCAGGACAAGAACGTGGCCACGCATCTGCTGCGCAACGCGCTTGGTGGAAAGAACGCCGAGCAGGTCTCGGCACTACTTACGCTGCCGGCCCCGTTCTCGCGCCGCTACCGCGATGACGTCACTGTGCAAGTGGTGTTTTTCGGGAACGGGCCCGAAGGCAAGAACACTGTCGGCGAGGTGGTGTTGAATGTTGATGCGAGCCGGCCGATGAAGGAAGATCCCAAGTCGAAGCTGTAAGTCGGCGATAGGGATTTACGAGAAAGGGGGGAGAATATATGAGTTTCTGCATGCCAATGTGCATCGTTCTATTCTGTGTAGTCTCCTTTTTTGCATAGTGGTGCTGTAATAATAGATCACAGCCTTTTTGCTTTGTTTAACGTCCTGGTCCGCTGTGTAACCTCACTCCGTCCTTTATATTTTGTACTACGCCATTTGTCTTCACACCTCTAACCACAGTACATTGACTCCAAGGTCTTTGCTGACCATCTTGAGCCACGAATAAGAGTGCTGCCTTGCAGTTCAACACTGGCTTGTATCTACGGCAAGAACATGAGCACACCGCTTTTCCATTGGTGTCAAGATGAGGAAGGAGCAGGGCAGAGTTTTCACTTGTTCTTGCCATCCACGCTGAGCACCTTCCTCACTTGCACACAGCAGGCCTTTTTTACTCGCCCCTCTTATGAACCACCAGTTTATTGCTTCATTGTTTATCGCCTCACTACATGATCACATCTGCTCATCTCCGCCCCACAGCACGCCCGCCACAGCGCCGCCCTTCTCTCCCACGATGAAACACTCTACTATCAAACTGCCGAGCTTCGACCTCTCGCAGCCCAGCCCGGGCCTTACACTCACGACTGCGCCTTCGATTCGGCTGTCTTCGCCAAATGACGGTGTTCTTGTGTCGAGCTTTGCCGACCTTCAAGGCTTGGTGGCAGCAGGCGATCTCTGGGTGTGTCGCACGGGGCCTTGTTTTCTGGACTTGGACATTCTGGTCAACGGGGCGCCTTTTCATCTATCACGACAGACCTGGCGTGAGGTCTCTGGTGCGGTCGAGGCGATGCCGGTGAGTTTCTTGGTGTCCTTGTTGTAGGAGGACCTCAACTGCCCGCCGGACAAAAGGCTTCTGTTGTATCCACTCACTAACACGGCTCGGCCTACTGCATGCAGCTGTGGCGCAATATGGGCTTCAACCTGAGGCTATGCCACAGTCATAGTACTAGAGCTGAGAGTCTGCAGACCTTTCGCTTTTCCTTATACTCGTCCGACATTGCGGCCTCGCATATCTGTCCTGCTTCCGTGGCCAGTGCATCCTGTAACGGAATTAAACTATCCCTTGATTTCTCGAGTCGAAAATGCAGCGTGCTCGGCAATCGGCGTCTTGGAGGCTCGCAAACAAGCCATGAGTGTTGGGGCCCCGGGAGTACCGCGAAACTTCCATTCACGCACTTTTCTCAAAGCTATATCCCGCCAAGATCTCCGACAGCTCGACATTCAAAACGCTTAAAGAGTCGCCGGCCATCAGTTTCTACGCCAGCGGCAACTGCAACGCCAGTGAGCTGCACAACTGCTGCTGGCCTTGTTCCGCTTCTTCAAGCAGGCCTATACTACCTGTTTTATCAGCGGCGACCACAGTCTACCGTGCGGGCCTCCAACTTCCAAGGTGTTATTCCGCTGGTGAAGCTTTTGCCTGGGGCGTTCAACTCGGCATATGTCACGGCAAGTTGTATTCAATGCAGCAGCAACACGTTGTTTCGAGTCTTGTTGTCCTTGCTAACTGATTTCAAGAGACTGGGTAGCAGTTTGGATGGCATGAATGTCATTTCAGAAGTCATGAATTACTTTGCGGTATCCGGGTCAGACAAACTCAAAACCAGCATTAGAAACTGGGTCACGAAAGACCCGGATACAACGGGGGCGATGATGTCCAGAAAGCTGTGGGCCATCTTGCAGTCACAGACCAAGATTACCTGCACCCCCAGAGTCACAGAACACATCACCGACGCTGCACTTGATGCCCTCGATTCCAACGACTGGGCAGACGCCGATGGAGAATGGGAATACGACGCCAACAACAGCAGGACCACAGATGCGGGATCTTTCTCAGATATCGACATAGACATTGACGATGAACTTGGCCTCAGCCCAGCTCTGGGCCAACCTGAACCCTTTTCTTCAGACTCTGGCTATGGAGGCGAAGATAGTCTTGCGCCAGACGTGGGCGCCAACCTATTATTGGATTTTGAAGACGACTTGAATGCAGATTGCATGTTTGACGTGGAGATTGATGTGGATTTTGAGGAGGAGTATATTGCTGTGGCTGATCCAATAGTTGGCTGTGTTGGATTACAGGCCTTGGGCGACATGGAGGACACTGACATGTGGGAAGACGGTTACTGTTTTGGAGATGTCGATGATGGTGATGTGATTGGTGGTTTTCTTGGCGAGGGCGAGAGTGACAGAGCAGTCCTTCTGGACGATCTTGAGGGGGGTTTTACCGAAGACGACGAGGGAGACTTTTTGGGAATGGCCTTGGATTTGGACATGAGTTGAGCGGGAGGAGGCATGGGCTGTTTGAGCTGGAGGGGGGCATTCACATCGGAGTTGTATTTATATATGTATCTACATGGCAACATCGTGGTCATGCAGCTTTGGGAACAGGTTGTTGAGCTACTGTTCACTCTGTGCTACAGCCACCAACGAAACAAAATAACAGGCCAACGCCAACGGACCACATCCTCAGGTGACACGAAATCCCCCGTTGCTGCTGCTGCTGCTTACTTCTTTGCAGGCGCTCCCTTCTTTGCTTTCTTGTCTGTCTTGGACTTGCGCTGCTCAGGCTTCAGGGTAGCATGGTGGATATACCACAGAATGCCGCCCTGGAAGGTCAGTGCCGTCATGACGATGAACAGGACGGTCATGATGACGGGCTGGTCGTTGAGGACGGCGACGGCTTCGGGGGTGGCGCCGAGGCTGAGGAACCAGCCGAACTTCCCGGTGTCGCCGGCACGGACGGCAGCAGCCATTCTCTCTGGTTGTGTGGGGAGGGTGTTGCCAGGGAGTGGATGGAGGTGGAGGTGGATGGAGTTGGTGAAGGCGGTGAGAGATAGAGAGAGATATAGAAGGCTTTCTGGGTGGCGTTGACACTTTTAGTGGGATGGCGTTGTGGCGTGCAGGTAAAGGGGAGAAGAGATGGATGATGATGGTATTCTAGCAAGCAACGCAATGGATAAATTAAGAAAAGAAATACGGAGGAAATAATCAACACAGAAGAAAAAGAAGAAAACGAAGCAAGAGTCGAGAGAAGTGCGCCGGTCACAACTATCGTAGACTTGCAAGAAGACGGGCCAAAGAGCAGAAAGATTGCAGAGCGAAAAAAAAAAGAAGGAAAAAAGAAGGAAAAAATCAAGGCTCCAGTTAGACAAAAGGGACCTTCAGAAGAAAAGGGCGGCAAAGCTAAAACAAGAAGAATATGGCGGCCGTTTCATCGCTCTTGTTAGGGGAGACGAGGCATAAGAGACGAGACCACCACCCCCTGTTCGCCTGTTTCCAAACAAGGTCTGGAAGAGTTGCCCGTGGCTGGGCTGCAGAGTGTATGTAAGACAGAGGCTCGCCAGCCTGAGACTCGACGACGTCCACGAGCTGGGCTTGATCAGGTGGTACATGGCGATGTCTGCTGCTAAACAAACGCATTATCATCAGCCCACCTACGGGGAAGAAAGACGTGCCAGCTGTCAGCCAGCGGCAGCTCCATCTGGCGGCCCGCCACCTGGCGAGAAAAATCTCGAGCGGGTTAAGTGGGTGCCTCACAGCTTAGGCACAGCTTAGGTGTCACAGCAGTCACAACAGCCACAGCACTCACAGCAGTCACAGCGCTCACAGCACAGCTTCCAGAGGGGTGTCCCAGAGTGGTCTACAAGGCTAAGTGAAAAATTCAGGACCGCCAGCTTTGCTGAAGGACTTGAACATTGAGTGTGCGCAGTCTGCCCCCCGCCATCGCCCCATTGGCCAATTGAAACGACGCAAGCCAGAGAACGACGATTTGGTTCAATCCGGCTTAACCAGCAACGCTGAAGGAAGAAAAAAAAAGACGAAGCAGGGAAGAAAAGAGGTTGACGATATCGACGACCATCTGAGACTCAGCCTGCGCCTCCTCTCCATAGACAAGCACCCGCCTGGCCTTTTGTTCTTGGTCTATTCTTGCTTGGCCTGTTTGACTGGTTTTTCTTTTCTTCGTTGTTTCGCCTGCTCTGCCAAAGACTCGAAAACAAAGCCTTGTCTCGCTGCCGTCGGGGCTTTCCATTGCTGTTGCCGATACTACAACCAGCCCGAAGAACAGTCCTTGTCTCCGCTCCTCCGCCCTTCCGTCACCATGAGCACCATCGGGCTCACCCGGCCTGCCCGGTCCCTCCTCTCTCGCTCCGCCTCCGCCTCCGCCGGCCTCGCCCCCCCCGCTTCCGCTTCCTCGCCCTGCACCGCAGCCCGGCTTAGCCCGCTCTCGCTCTCGCTCTCGCTCTCGTCGTCGTCGTCACAATGCCACCAGTTCCACAGCTCGGCCGCCCTCGAGGCCCGCAGGCCGCCACGAAGAACCCCAAAGTACCGCTACATCAGTCCCGAGTCCAAGGAGTTTGGCTTCCTGGGAAACAAGGAGCGCACCGAGGCACAGGCTGAAATTATCCGCCCCACCTTCACCGAGGCCGAATGGAACATCATGCGGGAGCGCTACACCCCCGAGCAGCTCGAGGCGCTCAAGCTGGCTGAAGACAGCATAACCGCCGACGACCTGGTGGTGCAGGGCCGTCTGCGTAACGACCCGCACCGTCCCGAGTACTTTGAGGACTTCGCCAAGCGTCACCCCGTCATCGACATCAAGCCCGAGGTTGTGCCGCGCGCAAGCGACTACAAGTTCCTATCACATCACGAGTACCTGGACAAGATCATGGACAAGATTGCCGACCGCGCTGTCAGCGAAATCCCCGGAATGGCTGGCAAGGGCCTGGCCGACGCTCTCAAGATGGTGCGCGGCACCTCCGACACCACCCTGGATCTGACCCAGTCCGAGATGGCCGCCATGGAATCGTCGCCCACCAAGCTCGAGAAGGCGCTACAGGAGTCGGCGCGCGACCTCGACACCGGCGCCCTCAAGGACGTCGACGCCAAGCTCAACGACATCATTGCCAGCACCGTCTTCACCGACAAGCACGGCGATTGGCACGAGACTCTGGGCGACATGGACTCGTGGGGCCTCGACACGCCCGAGCTCCAGCAGCTGTTTGGCCCGCGCAAGAAGCTGACGCGCGCCGAGCTGTTCCGCACGCAGAACATGCTGACCGAGGTGCGGCCTTCGTACTCGGCGCTCGGCGACGAGCTGGGCAAGATTGGCGAAATGGCCGGCCAGTACCAGAAGGACGAGGACCCGGATGACATGGGCCTCGACGAGACGGGCGAGTACACCGCGCTCAAGCAGCGCACGGGGCTGCAGGTGCAGGACCTGCTGTCCGTCGTCACCAAGGTGCTGTCGGTGCGCAATGTGCACAACCAGACGCGTCTGGGCAAGGTGCGCTCCGTCTCCGTGTTTGCCGTGGCGGGCAACGGCGACGGCCGGCTGGGCGTCGGCCAGGCCAAGTCGACCGACCCCATGGTGGCCACCATCACGGCCAAGATGCTGGCGATCCAGAACATGGTGCCCATTCGCCGGTACGAGAACCGCACCATCTACGGCACGGTCAAGGCCAAGATCTCGGGCACTGTGGTTGAGCTGCGGGCTCGGCCTCCGGGTACGTCTCTTTTCTTTATTTTTCCTGTTCTTTTTTCATGTCCAAATTTGCTAACCCTGTTTCCTTCTTTTCCTTTTCTCTCCTCTCCTAGGCTTCGGTCTGCGTGTCTCCCATCGTATCTTTGAAATGTGCCGCGCCGCCGGCATCCACGATCTCTCGGCCATCATCCCGCGCAACAAGAACCCCATGAACACGGTCAAGGCTGTGTTCCAGGCGCTGACTAACCAGCCCGACCCGGAAGAGATTGCTCGCGGCCGCGGCAAGAAACTGGTTGACGTGCGCAAGGTGTACTTTGGCGGCAACGTGTACTAAATACTGTATTATTTCTCTGTTGTGTTTTGTAAAGTTTTCTTTTTTTTTTTCATTTCTCTTCGTCTCGTTTCTTCTTCCCTTCCTCATGCTCTTCCCTTTACTTTTGTTTCCAAAGGTTCCTGCTTTCTGTCTCCGCCTTATGTACTCCTCCCCGCCCCCCCCCCCCCCCGCCTCTCTCTCCTCTGTATAATCGTAGCTATTATCTGAGGATTTTATAATCTTTTTTTCCCTCTTCTTTTTTTTCTCTTCTTCTTTTTCCTTCTTTTTTCTCATCATCCATCGATCAAATCAATCCTCACACACAATATCCAAAATGTCTCTGTCTTCCAAGCTTTCTATCACCGACGTTGACCTGAAGGGCAAGCGCGTCCTCATCCGTGTAAGTAACTTCTTTTTTTTCCGCCTTCTTTACCTTGTCTCCCCGCTCTGTTTTGGTGAAGCTATCGATGCCTCTGTCTCTTCTCGGAGCCTCTGTCTCTTCTCGGACCCTCCAACTCTATCCCGGCCCTGCTCCGGAGCTCTCCCCCCGCCCGCTATCCCACTGCTTCCCTGCGCTTATACATTCCACCCCCCTCCGCCAAATTCATGCAAGGCCCACACAGCTAATCATCAAGCATCCATGCCCCCTCCCGCGCATAGGTCGACTTCAACGTCCCTCTCGACGCCAGCAAGAACATCACCAACAACCAGCGTATCGCCGGTGCCGTCCCCACCATCAAGTATGCCATCGACAACGGCGCCAAGGCTGTTGTCCTGATGTCCCACCTGGGCCGCCCCAACGGCCAGGTCAACGACAAGTACAGCCTGAAGCCCGTCGTTCCGGAGCTTGAGGCTCTGCTCGGCAAGTCGGTCACCCTTGCCCCCGCCTCGGTTGGTCCCGAGGTCGAGGCCCTGGTCAACAAGGCCGACAACGGCGAGGTTGTCCTGCTGGAGAACCTGCGCTTCTACATCGAGGAGGAGGGTTCTGCCAAGGACCAGGACGGCAACAAGATCAAGGCCGACCCCGCTAAGGTCACCGAGTTCCGCAAGGGCCTGACTGCTCTGGGAGACATTTACGTCAGTGAGTAATTCTGCGTTGCGCTTTACTTTTTTTTTCTCTCATACACACTCTCTTTCTCTGTCTCTCCCTCTTGCTTTCCCTCCCTCTCTCTCGCCCCCTCGCTAACTCTCTCTCTCTCTCGCTAGACGACGCTTTCGGCACTGCTCACCGTGCCCACTCTTCCATGGTCGGTGTCGACCTGCCCCAGAAGGCCGCCGGTTTCCTCATGAAGAAGGAGCTGGACTACTTTGCCAAGGCCCTTGAGAACCCCCAGCGCCCCTTCCTGGCCATCCTGGGTGGTGCCAAGGTCTCGGACAAGATCCAGCTCATTGACAACCTGCTGGACAAGGTCAACACCCTGATTGTCTGCGGTGGCATGGCCTTCACCTTCAAGAAGGCCCTGAGCAACATGCCCATTGGTACCTCTCTGTTCGACGAGGCCGGTTCCAAGAACGTCGCCAGCCTGATGGAGAAGGCCAAGAAGAACAACGTCAAGGTTGTCCTTCCCATTGACTTCATCACTGCCGATGACTTCTCGCCCACTGCCAACACCGGCACCGCCACTGACGCCGAGGGTATCCCCGACAACTGGATGGGTCTGGACTGCGGTACCGAGTCCATCAAGCTGTTCAAGAAGACCATTGACGAGTCCTCCACCATCCTCTGGAACGGCCCCTGCGGTGTGTTCGAGATGGAGAAGTTTGCCAACGGCACCAAGTCCACCCTGGACGCTGCCGTTGCTGCCTGCGATGCTGGCAAGATTGTCATCATTGGCGGCGGTGACACTGCCACCGTTGCTGCCAAGTACGGTGTTGAGAGCAAGCTGAGCCACGTTTCCACTGGCGGCGGTGCTTCTCTGGAGCTGCTGGAGGGCAAGGCCCTGCCCGGTGTCGTTGCTCTGTCCAGCAAATAGGCTATTTTCCATCACAAACTATGATGGTAGCTACTGAATTAATGAGAACAAAAAATAGAATGACACCAGTACATTGATATGACCCAGTACGTTGATGTGGCACAAGTTCGTGGATATGGCACAAGTTCGTCGATATGAAGCTATTTACGGCATGGAGACATAGAGATTCAGAGCAACACGCCTGTGTATGACTGGATGTCGGTGATTGTTTGAGTCGTCGTGGCATTTGTCTGTACAAGCACTGGAGCATTCATATAGGTGTGTGTCTGTATATGTATACGTATATGTATGTGTTGTGTTGTGTTGTTGTTATTCTCGTTGCGATAGTATCTTATGTGTGTATCTGTCGTGTCGTCGTCTCCATCTCCAACCAATGTCTATCAAGCAAAGCCATCAAGTAGCTGTTCATCTCTTCTTTGCGGCCTCGACTTTTCTCAGTTCCTCCCTATTGACAAGTCAGTCAGTAACACAATTTCCCCCAACACTCGGTCTCAGTGCAAAGGACGTGGGAAATAGGGACAGGACATACTTTAGCTGCACCGAGAAATCGTCGCTGGTGTCGTCGTCGTCCCAGCTCTCTTCCCAAAGGTGCTGTGTCGCAGTGCTGCCGCCCGCAGCCTCGGACTCTTCCTGTGCCCAGTCTACACACAACCAGCACCAGCCAGCCAGCCAGTCAGCAAGCGAGTCATCGGCCAGCCACACATGTTCAACGGGCCGTCGTTCGGGAGCAGGGAAACAGTCAATCACTCACCGTCTGCGGGGAAATCTTCAAACTCGTCGTCCTCGCCGACCACGGTAGCCTTGGCGGGGTTCTCGACAGCGTCCGTGGGCTTTTCGCCAGCCGCAGGCTTTCCCTCTCCGGCAGAAGTCATTGCGTCGCGCAGTGTAGAAATGTGAGAAAATAGGAGTCGTGGGTGATGTCCTGGAGCCGGCAATGCTCGCAACAGGATAGCTATGGCGGCGGGTTCGTGGGCGCTGAGGTAACAAGCTGCTATCTATCAAGAAGGCCTAGTGGTAGAGATTGTGTCGCCGGTGGTTTCTGGTTTGCGTTGTTTTGCTGTTGTGTCGGTGGCAGACTAAAGAAGCTGAGTAAATCTGGGCGTGGCTGGCGTCTCAGAGGCAGAACGTGACTTGTCGTTGACGTTAGGATCTTGAGCTTCGTTCCTAAGCAAGCAACAATGTACGAAGCTCGGTTCAGCCTGGTGGGCTAAGAAGGCTGCTGACAAAGAACAGGGCCAGAAGTATAGCGACACCGGGTATATTCTTAGGGTTGTCTGTTTGTAGGGCTGTCTACTTGTGGGTTGTCTGCTTGTAGGGTTATATACTCCCCCCCTCCTTTTATTCGGCGACTAAGCGCGAAGGAGTAACAGTTGTCCCGATTGTCTGCTCCTGCGACACAGACGTAGATCTTGCAACAGCAGTGCCGCGGCTAACTCCAGAGCCAAGCTAGCAAGGCAAACAAGTGTACTTGAAGCCCGAATAGATCAAGGGGCTAATTGGCTGTTAATTGTGCTACAAAACAGTCCCTCTTCTGTTTCGGTGGCTTTTAGACTTCGACATCAATGTGTATGTAGGTATCAGCCTCAAAAGCTTCCTCAGCCGAACCGAACCAGCAAACTGCGCCTTTGAGACATGGGCGGGCACTTCTCTAACCGAGCAGGAACTTGGATTGAAGTGTCAAGTACCAAAGTACCAAAGTACCAAAGTACCAATGTACCTACCAATGTATCAATTGGCACCGATTTGTACTTGTTGCACCGATAGGAAGGAGCTGTCATATAAAGAAGCGCAGTTGCTCTGGTATGTATGAGATCGGCTGAACTTGGTGTTCGTTCTTTCCCTGTTTGATTCTTTTCCTGTAAATATACTTTTTTAACCCTTTCTTTTCTTTTGTTCTCTTTTGTTCTCTTTCCCAATCATCTCATAGACCCCATTTTCTCTGCTTATCGCCTATTTTTCACAATGAGCCGGATATCCTCCTGGTTCCGCTCCGCTGAGCCCACTTCATCTGACGAGCCCAAAATATCACCAGAAGAGCTCATGCGCCAGGAAATGGCAGATATTGAGGCAGCCTTCAAGGCCACGGAGCTCATCATGGACGACGACATGGACGGCGCCGAGGTTCTTCTCCGACAAACCGGCGACTCGTGCTATCATACGCTGTCTCTTGCTGTCATTAGCTTCATGCGCGCCGTTCTAGGCTTTGAAAGGGACGTCATGACTTCGGCGTCTGCCCAGCTTAGCGTCTGCGAGACGCGCGCATATGCCGACCAGAAACGCGCCCAGAAGGCATTCACTGCGAAAATGTGCGGCCTGTATCCGCCGGGAACTGAGTACCAGCTGGTGCTGGCCGAGGCCCAGTTGATGGGGGCCGTGGTGGGTGTTTTGCACGAGAGCATCACCGAGGCGCTGAGGAGCTTCTACAAGCTGCGAAAGGCATACTTTGCGCTGGAAAGCATGATGGACGTTGAAGCTGCTGCCCTGAAGGCGAGGAAGAAGAAAGGTTTGCGTGTGGATGAAGCTGAGCTGTTCAACAACCCCCGCGATGTCTTCATCCACAGCGGCACGAACATGAGCTTCGGCATTCTGCTATTCATGTTCTCCATGATACCCCCGTCGTTCTCTCGCCTTCTTTCCATGCTTGGGCTCAAGGGCGACCGCGAGCGCGGCATCCAGCTGCTCTGGGAAAGCACGGAGTATTCCAATGTCCACGGCGCAGTTGCGGCCTTGGTGCTGCTCAACTATTACCACGGACTGCTCGGGTTCAGCGATATTCTGCCAACGCCAGAGCACTGGAACGACAGTGCCAATGCCATTGGCTATCCGCGGGTAAAGTGCGAAGCACTGTTGGCCGAGACGCAGAAACGGTACCCGTCGTCGGGCCTCTGGCGACTTGAGGAATCGCGGCTGTGCTCGACAGCCCGGAACCTCGAGGGTGCGATTGCCGCTTTACGGCGCACCGATGCCCCTGAGCCCAAAATGAAGCAGGTTTCGGCGCTGATAAACTTCGAACTAGGCCTGAATGCACTCTTCATCCAAGACTGGGCTCTCGTGACCGAGGTGTTTGAGCAGGGCTTGGACCTCAACGATTGGAGCCACGCCACGTATTTCTTCTTCATGGGCTCTGCCGAGGTAGAGCTCTACCGCAATGCACTCGCTGCTGGAGATGCCGAAAAGGCCCTCGAGAAGAAGGAGGCTGCTGCCGGCTTCTTCGGCAAGGTCGTTGCTGCGTCAGGCCGCAAGAAATTCATGGCCAAGCAACTCCCGTTCGAGCAGTACATAACTCGCAAGTTAGCAAAGTGGGAGGAGCGAGCAAAGGCTCTAGATCTCCATCTCGTTGACGCAATTGGCACCAGCCCAGCAAGCGAGATTATTATGCAGAGTAATGGGTGCAGGCGCATGAATGCCGCCCAGGCCAAGACAGCCCTGGAACTCTTGAACTGGGACAGACTAACCGCACCGGCTGAGGCTGTGGATGTCATCACGAAGACTCTTGACGAGAGCGTGAGCAAAACTGTGTGTGAGGTTTCACTGTTAAGGACACTTGGTCGGGTTTCCGAGGCTCGCCAGATTCTAGAGAGAGACGTGCTGAAGCACGACAGGTAAGCCATGATGGAGGGGGGGGGGGGGGGGGGGGGTGGGTGGGGGGGTGGGGGGGTGGGGGGGGGGGGGGGGGGGTGGTGGGTGGGGGGGGGGGGGGGGAGAAAGAGGACTCAGAGGGAGAGAAAGAAGACTTGGAGGGACTCAAAGGTGGAGAGAAAGAAAACTCAGAGGGGATGCAAATTTTTCAAAAGAGGGGAAGCCGTCGCCAAAAAAGGTACTTGCCAGTTGTGCGCTGTTCTGGGCTTGAGCCACATTGACCCAAATCTCGCCTTCACTGCCGCTCTTTCCTATCCTGTCGGCTGCTGCCTTGTTCTCGGCAGCGGCCATCTCCACGCCAGCAATCGGACCAATAGGGGGAACAGCCCCAACAGCAACAGCCCCAACACCGCCAATCGGACGCGTCAGCCCCATGATCGACACAGCAGCCAACCAGCTGCTCTCGATAAACGGCCAGATTAGGAAGCAGTAAAAGTCAAAGTTTTCCCGGCCCGCCTTCCGTTCCCGGTCCGACAGGCCAACCTTGAGAATCCGGCCGGAGCGGCTGTCGCGCTGCAGCTCAATGACGCCGTCGCTTTGCAGGCCCGTGAGCGTGTTCTCGAGATTGGCCGCGAGCCCGTCGCCCGGGAAGATGAACTCGCCGCGGAACAGCGACGACAGGAAGAGCACGTGTTTGCGGAGCTCGTCGTACGAGATGTCCTGCACGGCCGGCCCGCCCCCCTGCTTGACCTTGGTGTACATGGCCACGCTGACGAGCGCCTCGCTGATGAACAGGTGGATCGTCATGTTGCGGTAGAACGACAGCTGGAAGCGGTCGACGGCGTAGTATGTCGGCTCGGGCAGCCCGCGGACCTCGCCGACAAGCTCCTTGCCAAGCACGTCCAGCCCTCGCGCGATGATGTCGGCCAGCGGGGCGTTGCCGAAGTGCGCCACGCGGCCGCCCTTGGCCCGGATGCGCTGCGTCAGCCAGTCGACGCGTCTCTCCAGCTCCTTTTTGCCCACGCCGCGTCCGCGGAGCGTCAGCAGGACCGTGCCGATGAGGGCCGTGGGCATCACCACCGACACCTCGTTGATGTCGCCCAGCACCTTGTACCCCAGCGTGCGCAGCATCTTGTGGCGTACAGAGGCGTGGACGGGGTTGGCGGGGTCCAGCACGAACGGGGCTGAAGAGAGCGGAAACGAGGGGGGAGACGAGAGCGGAGACGAGGGCGGGTTCAGCTTCGTCAGCTGGTCGCTGATAAAGCTGCGCAGACTCCAAGGCTCGTGGAACCGCACGTCGACGCGCCCGTACTTGAGAGAGAGCACCGACGAGCCGCCCATGACAAAGTCCATCAGGTTTTCCTTCTTCTTGGGCTGGCCCAGAAGCTCAGTGACATAGCCCTCGGTCTCAATGACCTTGTCGTACTGTGTGCTGACGGGACAAATCACGCAGTCCTCGACACGGCCCGACAACAGGCTGTCCAGGATGAAGCTGAGGATGCCGAATTTCGGCGGCAGAAGCTTGCCGGTGCGCGACCGGCCGCCCTCGATAAAGCACTCCAGGTTGTAGCCGTTCTGCAGCAGCGTGTCAATGTACGTCTGCACCATGGTGGTGTACAGCACGTCGTCGCCGAAGCTGCGGCGGATCCACATGGCACCGCACTTTTGCAGAAAGGCGCCGAGCACCGGGATGTTCAGGTTGTCGCCGGCAACCACAGTCGGCAGCGTGAGGCCCAGCCGGAAGCAGATGATTTGCAGCGAGACGTAGTCGACGTGTGAGCGATGGCACGGCAGAAACACGATGCTCTGCTTCTTGGCCTGCGCCACCTCGGCCACCTTGCGCAGCCGCAGCACTTCTTCACTGGACACGTGGATGCCCTGGTGGTAGGCGCTGAGCGTCAGCTGCGTCGCCAGATATGCACCGCCGCGCAGAAAGGCCTTGCTCTCGTACTTGACCATCATGTTGTCGACCATCTTGTCTGCCACGTCCTCCAGCCCCGAGACGATGTCGGCCTGGCGCTTTGCCCGGAGCCTGCCGTGCTTTTCGGTGCCCGGCGTGCCAAAGCAGCCCTCTTTGTCTTCTTTGCTGAGGCGGTCGTTGCTGAGCTCCGTGATGCGGTCCCGGAGCAGCTTGGCAGAGAGCACTTTGTCTTTGACGTGGTCTACGAAGCCGGGGTACAAAATGGGCTGGCCAATGAAGTTGTCGTAGCCTCGCCACCCGGAGCCGGACACGTGCAGGGAGATTTCGCGCAGGAACCTGGAGGGGCAGCAGTCAGTACGGGGTCCGGAGAGAGA
>JAXHKQ010000516.1:0-14537 GCA_038407185.1 Chalaropsis ovoidea
GGCAGGGTAGGAGGGGTCGAGGGAGGCGGTGAATGTGTGGGAGGACGTGAGCTGCGGCAGGAAGAGGGAGACGAGTGGAAGAAGAAGAGCAGGTGAGTAAAGGTGTGGGTAGTAGAAGGGAGAAAGGAGAAGCAAAGGGACCCGAGAAGCACGAGCGAGTCAGTCGGGTTGGCGATGGATGGGAGATGTACTTACGGCCTTCTCAAACGAGTCGACTTGCATGGCATTCAAGGTGAGAGCTTTGCGGTAGGCATGGCCGTTGACGATGATCTTGACGTTGATGTCACTGGCGGCCGGAGGCTCACCTGGCGACTGCGAAGAAGACATTGATGGGGGAGGCGACAAGCCAGAAAGAGCAGCGGGACGGCGGAGTGAATGGGCGGTGTAGATGTTGGGGGGAGTCAGAGAGAGAGAGAGAGAGAGGAATTTCGGAGGATGACAGAAAAAGGTGTGGTTGTTGTTGTTGTTGTTTTTTTGGGCAGTGAAGAATCAAAAAGAAAGGAGAGGGAGAGAGAAAAATAAGAAGACGGAAAAAAGAAAAAAAAGAAATGACGGGGTGAGTGAAGAAAGAAAATAAAGGTCAGAGGCAGGCGGAGGGATTCAAATAGGCAAACCCCAAAGTCGCCCCAAGATTCAGGTTAGCAGCAATGACGACAACACCAAACACTTGTAAGATCAGGAAAGGGAACGCAAAAGAGGTAAAATGGAGAATAGAGCGGAGAGTGGAGAGAAAAGGCCTAAGACGGTTTAGTATGAGTGGATTGATAAGTCAGGACGGTACGCAGAGTCAGTCAGTACACCGATATCCTAATATGTACTGATAGGGCCGGGCGACAAGACAAGACAGGACAGGATAGGACAGGCTGCAGGGGTTTTAGTTTGAGGATGCAGTCTTGGCTGGTGGTGTGGTGTGGTGTGGTGTGGTGCGGTGCGGCCTCTGGTCTGGTCTGGTCTGGTCTGGTTCGGTGTTTGTGGTCTGGTTGGTGTGTGGATGAAAAGAAGGTGGCCTTGGGGTCGGTCGGTCGGTCGGTCGGTCGGTCGGTCGGTCTGGATATGGTTGGCTGGGTTAGCCGGGACGTCCATTTGTTTTTGCAAGCAGGCCAGCAAGCACAGCACAGCACAGCACAGCACAAATACAACAAGGTGTATGCAGCAAGCCAGAGTTTGAGTGTGACAGGCAGCAGGGAGGAGGCGAACCAGCCAACGCCAAGGAAGAGGGATAGCGGGAATAAAACATGGAGAAAAAGACGAGAATAAAACAAACATAAAATACCAGGAAGAAAAATAAAAGGCTCGCCTGCAAACAGCCTGCAAACAGCCTGTATTTTAGCTGCTTTGGGAATGGGAAGGCCAAGATGACGGGCTGGGCTGGGCTTGGTGGTGGTGGTGGTGGTGTTTTTTAAGTCGACGGACGGATCTTTGGAGGATGACTTTTGCAGAATGCGACCAAGAAAAAAAGCAAAAGAAAAGGAAAAGAAAGAGGCGGGCAAGTCTCTGAGCAAGAGTGAGTTGACGAGAAAGCTAGACCAGGTCGGGCCAAGGCGGGCCAAGGCGAAGGCAAGGCGGAGGCAATCAAGGCAACCTGCTGAAAGTCTGGCGGGAGACAAATTGAGCGGCGTCTTGTTTTGGGTAGATTGGCGCACGACTAAAACATGACGAAGCCTGCGATGGAGGCGATGAAGATGGAGAAGGAGAAGTTGTGATGATGATGAAGAAGAGAAGAAGAGAAGAAGAGAAGAAGAGAAGAAGAGAAGAAGAGAAGAAGAGAAGAAGAAAAATCTTCTGAAAAGTTTTCATCTTCACCCATCAAAACGGCAGGTGGCAGAATACCATCGCGCCTTCCAACATTACAAGCAAAGATACAAAGATACAACGATACAACGATACAGTTGAAGGCGGTAGGACCATATCAGGAAGGATCCCGGCGGTTGGCTTGTAGACAGGCCGTCTGACTAATCAACAAGCAGAGCTGCCGGTCTTCTTTTTGATGATGTTGTTTTCCGCCTCTTCTTTCTCTTCCCTTGTCTTCTCGTGTCTTCCCTATTCCCTATTGCCTTGTCCACCCATCGATCGTGATGTTAATCCCCCTTCATCTTCTACCTTTTTACCGCGCTCGCAAAAAGGGACGGACGCATGGACCCGTCCCCGTCCTGGCCTGGCCTGGCCTGGCCTGGCCTGGATTCCTTCACAGCTTAAAGCTTCTCTTCAGCTCCTCCGCGTTGGAGAAAGCAAGCACTAAAAGAGAAAAAAGTAATTCAAAATAATTGAAAAATAGTTATCAAAAAAAAGAATAGAATACCGCCTCCTCCAATCTCTGAATATAAAAGTGGGGGAGGCGGGAAAAAGCCCTCGGCTCAGCACGGAATCAGGCAAAGAAGCTCTGGCTGGAGCCAAGAGGGCAGGCAGCTGTGGCTTCTTGCGCATGAAAAAGAGGGCAATGTATGGTCGCAATCATGAATCAAGCGTGATTGAGCATAGCAGACAGAGCAGACAGAGCAGACAGAGCATAGCAGAGCATAAAGCTTCAAATCATGTAGAGCTTGTTTCAGTCAACTGCTCCACATAAACGTTGCCATTCAGCCATTCAACGCCCCCCTTTAGTCACAACCACCACACCATCCAGTCTCTTGATCTCCGTGTAAGTCCTCTGCTCTCTGCTATTCCAACCAAACCACAGCAAATCTTCAACACGGCACTGTGCTATTCTCGTCTGCATTCTCCTTCCTGTCCAACGAGGCCTCCTCCCTCTCTTCTTTTCTCTCTCTTTTTTTGTCTGCCCATGCATGTCTTGCCGTTCTCCAGCCCTGCTTTACTTTTTTTCTCCTTTCCCCTTCCTTTTTTTTTTGGCGCTCTCCGCCCCTGCTTCTCCTTCAGCCAGCCACCATCACCCGTCAGCAACAGCGCACAGCGCACAGCGCACAGCACATAGTAACAGGACGGACAGCCTGCAACAAACAAACAATACACCGGGCTGCATGCAGCCACCAGTCACATGTCAACACACACGGCGGTGCGTCGTCAGTCCGTCCGCCCGGCCAAGTCTCTCCCCAGACCCAGAAGACAGCCCCCCGCGGGCACCGACTAAGCAAGCCACAACCTCTTCTGTTCTCCTCGATGCGCTTTGTCTGTGGCTCGGTTGAAACACGGCGTCCGTTGTCTCAGAAGAGAAAAAGAAGGAAAAAGAAAATATGCTCAAAGATCACAGCACCGCACGTGGAGGCTTTGTCTATATGTGCATGTACACCAGCCCACCAGCACACCAGCTCCTACCAAGCGGTGAAGCAACATATCACATCCTCCTACCACGCCTCCCTCTTCTCTCCAGCAAACAGCACAGCACCATGTGCCCATAAAAACAACATGCAGCCTCTCGATCCCTTTGTGCAACCACGACGCACTAGGGTTACTCCAGTACCATTAGGGTCCACCTGTGTCGCTTTGTTGGTTATGCCCGTCTGCAAAGCACGACAGGCAGGGAGGCAGGCAGACATGACCACACAAACCACACAATACGCAATACGCAATACACAATACTCAAGCCCCCCCCCCTCAAAGACCGCGTGTTCCCCCCTTTGAAACAGCCGTCAGCTGACAGACACACACATGCCACCGCTGTTTCACGGCGAGACACAATGGCGAAAAAAAAAGGAAGAAAAAAGACGCCGCCTTCACTGTCTTATATTCAAAAAAAAAAAAAAAAAAAAAAAAAGAAAAGGCTACCCTGTTCTTTCGTCTTCGTCTTCGTCCTAGCTTCCCATCACGCCGGATAGTACACGGGCTGCGGGTACATGTAGTATCCTCCCCCGTTCTGGTAGTAGTCCCCATGATCGCCATACATTCCCGGCGGCGGCGGTGGCGGCTGGGACTGGGACTGGCCCGGGCCTGGAACCGGGACGGCGGGCACCTGCGACGAACTAAAGTAGTACGTCATTCCGTTGATCTCCCGACTCACCGTCGCGTTGTTGTGCATAGGGCCTTCATAGCCCTGCTGGGACATGGACATGGGCATGGGCCGCGTAGGGGGAGGCATGTAGTGGTATTCATGTGCGTGTTGGTGTTGCTGTTGCTGCTGGTGCTGGGGATGGTGCTGGGGCTGGTACTGGTGGTGATGCTTGGGGTCGTACATAGGGACAGGACCGTAGGACGGTGCGGGATAGTACGGCGGTGCAGGAGGCGGTGGCTGCGACGTCTGTTGCTGTTGCTGCACTTCGGAATACGCAGACGGGGCCGTGGGGCGCATTCCTGGCTGGAACGCGGGGGCAAGAATGGCACGCTCGGGGATCTGCGACATGGACGCGTTGGGGGTGCCAAGGGTCGACTGGTGGCTAGGGTGCGGCTGGTGCTGGTTGAAGCGTGGCATTGGCGGGATCTGGTCCTGGAAAGCGGCGTTGTTGGTGCTGCATGCTGGCGCAGAGACGGGCTCGTGTGCCGGCTGTGCGGTTGCTTGCACATGGGGGACTGAGGACGAGACAACCACGGCATCACCAGAGGTGGTAGTCTTCGGAGGAACGGGAGGCGACACATGAGGCTGGGCTGATGGCAGCAGTGTCTTGTTCAAAGGAGAAGATGGCATGTCCTGTGTCGGCAATGAAGCGGATGACACGGGGGCCATGGTCTGATTCTGGGGAGGGGCCTGAGGCAGGGCCTGAGGCAGGGCCTGAGGCAGGGCCTGAGTCGGAGCCCGAGGCAGAGTCTGTTCCATGTGCATGTTTGGCCTCGCGTGGGCTTGGACATATGACATGTTCTGCGCAGCAGGCGGAGGAAGCTTCACTTTGGGTCTTGCCGAGTCAACAGTGGCCAGAACAGGGCGGGAAACTATAGAGGCGGCGGGCGAGAACATGGCGTCGGCAATGGACGAGCGGCGGCTGGGCGCAAGACTGGGCACGATACTGGCAGAGTACAGGCTGCTTGCCCCTCCGTAGATGCTCGGGGCTCTGGAATACGTGCTGATGGAGCCGTACTGCGACCGCTGGCGGTTAGCCCTGGATTTCTGTTGGTTGGGGCGCAGGGCGCGAGGAATGAAGTCGAAGGAGCGGTCGTTAGCTGGCAAGACTAGTCTCATGCGGTCCCCGGGTATGCGGACCTGGACCGGCTTGTCACGGCGGAGAGGGGGCCGGTGGTCGGGCAACTTGGTGTACTGCTTGAGGCGGAAGCCGTCATAGAGCTTGGGGGATGCCATTCCGGGGATAATGACGCGCATGCGGACGTTTCCAATGTGTTTTTCTGAGGACAGGCTGCGGTCGATGCGTTCCTGGCTTTCCGGCTGTCTCTTGAGGGTGTATTCTGGCTGACGGCCACTGGCGTAGTTGTTGGTGTGACTGTGGCCGCGGTTGTGGGTGTTGCCGTGGCCATGGCCGTAGCCATAGTACAGTGTTTCTGTGTGTTTGTCATGAGTCCACTGTGCGGGAGTAGGGTCGTTGTTGGTGTTGCGGTAGAAGCGGGCGGGGGCGGTGGTGGGATTCTGGTAAGACATGCGCCTGGGATAGGTCAGTAACTGGGTAGAGAAAGAGTGAAAGAGAAAGAGGCAGAGGTGAGTTCACGTACTGGTGGCTTCCGTAGCTTCCTGAGCTGCTGTGGTCGTAGTGGTGGGATCTGCCACGGCTACTGTAGGGGTGGTAGGTGTTGGGTCTTGCGGGGCCGTTGTGAGGATAGCGGTTGTTGGGCATGAAGAAAGAGGCAGAGGGGCTGGGGCCGGGGCCGGCAGGGACAGAAGTCGGGTTGTAAGAGGGGCGACTCTTGACGGCGGCAGATGCGTCTGGTGGCTGGCGCTGGGTTGGGGCTCTCGGGGTGGACTCTTGGTCGGAGCTTACAATCAAGGGCAAGGGCTGGTTTTGCACGGGACGAGGCTTGGGCTTTTGAGAAGACGCGGCGGCGGTAGTGGTGGTGGTGGCTGTAGTTGTAGTGTCTCCCTTTGTGGTGATCGGGGTGGCGGCAGCTACTGTGGCAGTGCCGGCGGCAGTGGGGCCGGGCTTGGGCCTGGGCTTGGACTTGGGCCTCAGCTTGGAAGAAGCACTGTTGGAATTCTGGGTGGACGCGGATAGGGAGGAGGTCAGGTCTCTCGTGTCGTGGTGAGATACAGACACGGCATCATCCATGTTGCTCGTGTCACTACTGCCGCTGGCAAAGATGTGATCGTCGCTGTTGAGAGAGTCGCTAACAGAGGCGTCATCGTTTAACGATCTTGCTTTATGGGGAGGGCGAGGACGAGGGCCAAACTTGCGGGAGCGGCGAGCAGAGTGGCCACTGGCAGATGACATGGCTGGTGATTATGGGGGGGGGAAGGCTGAGGTGAGCTGAGAAGGGAGTAAGGTCGAGTAGAAGAAAAGAGGCGATCAGAAGAGGGAAAAAAAAGGGTCGGGGCGTTTCTGTTGCAATATCGAAGGAGGAGGAGGAGGTAACACGGCGAAGGCGAAAGGTGAAAACAAACAAGCAGTAGTAGTAGTAAGTAGCTCGACGGCCTAGACAGGCGGGCAGGCGGGCAGGCGGGCGGGCGGGCGGGCAGGCGGGCAGGCAGGTTCAGATGCAGATGGGTGCAGATGGGTGCAGCTGCAGAGAGAGGCGGAGAGAGGCTGAGAGAGGCTGAGGAATGCGTCTTGGGCCAGGAAAAAAAGAGACCAATATGCAGGGAGTTACGGCAAAGTGATGACCAATAAATATCAGGAGGAGGTGGATGGGGGTCGGGTCGGGCTGGCTGGACAGTAAACAATGAGAGAGAAGAACAACAACAATGAAGGAAAAGAAACGAGAAGAGAACAAGATGGAATCTGACGGGAGATGCAAGATGAGGCTGACTGAGGCAGCGAGAGAAGAGTAATGAGTAAAAAATGAGTAAAGAAATGAATAAAAAATGAGGAAAGAAATTAAATAAAAGAATAATAAAAATAAAAATAAAAATAAAAGACAAGGAAATGCTGTGATGGTGACCAACAGATGCAGTCAACGAAAAGGGCAGCAAGAAGAGGAAGAAATCAGTGGAAGGGCCAAGAATAAAAAGAATAAAAAAGAATAAAAAAGCCCACGGCCCGTTGCTCAGAGGACAAATGGCAGCTCAAGCTCGAGCTTGCAATTAGGCCTGGCCTGGCTATAGCTTAGCTTAGCTTGGAGCTCTGTCTAGAAGCGAAAGGAGCAAAAAAAAAAAAAGAAAGAAAAAAGAAAAAAAGAAATAAGGGTTTGGCTGGGCTTCGGGTTAGACAGAGAGCGACGACTAGGACAGAAAGATGAGAGGGGAAAGAAGAAGAAGAAGGAGAAGAAGAAGGAGAAGAAATCAGGAGACGGCTGTGAGGTGTGAGCAAAAAGTTTTTATCTCGCTTGAGCCTCATTCAAATATGAGGCAACCAGGCATACATCCTCGCAAGTAGAAGTTGCTGTATTTGGCGGCACTGGACTGGAGTGGACTTGACTGACTTGACTTGACTGACTTGACTTGTACACATGTACTGCGTGTACTTCCACATGTACTTCCACATGCACCTCTGCGTATCTTTTACAGGTACCACCACAGGTACCTCTACATTGCCTCTACATGTACCTCTGGATTTGTCCTTGAATGGCAATATCCCGTTCTGGCTCTTTCCTCCCTCTTCTTACAGCCAGCCAGCTTCCTTCCTTCCCTGACCACATCCCCTTTTATTGCCATACTCCATGTACAAAAGAAAAGAAAAAAAGAAAAGAAAATTAAAGAAAAAGAAAAAGAAAAAAAGCCAGCTCAGATCACTTCCTCTGCCTTGGTGCACATGACGTCGTTGCATTCGCTTCTGCCCTTTCCGTGCTTCCGTTTGGGGGCGGCTTTGGTAGTCTATCTGCACACACACAACACACACAACCAACACACACAACCAACACACACAAGCCGGTATTCCACCACTTGCATGCTGCCAGGTGTGACCACAGGCCCCCCCGTCCCCGTGTTGCACTCCGTCTCTGTCTGTACATTGCGACTTTTGACTGCCTGGAAGTTGGCAATCCTGAAGACGTACTTACACGTGCAGCCAGCTAGCGCCCCACCCACATATGACTAGAGGGCAACCCCCGCAAAGCTAGCTTTAAATCCCAGCTTTTATCGACCTTTTTCTTTTCTTTTTTTTTTTGCTGGCTTATCGATTTGGAAGCCTTGCCTGCCTTCATCCTCCGTCAACAAGAAACAAGCTTTGTACAGCTTCTGCAGTCCATCCAAAACTTGGCATCGACAAGGCAAAAAACAAAAGCGAAAACAACGGATATTGACTATCGACGGCGTTGCAGTTTTCCTCGACGCATTAAGCCAGCCAGCCAGCCAGCCAGCCAGCCAATCGGCCAATCGGCCGTTCGCTATAGTCTCGGGGACACCCACCCACCGGCACACCGGAACACCCATCCACCGGAACACCCACTACCCACCCACCATGGCCTCCAACCTCCTCCACCTCTCGCCCAACCTCTCGCAACACCTCTCGGACCCGTCGCTGACGCCGCTGCTGACCAGCGCCTGCTCGCAGCCGACGCTGGAGTCGCTGACCGCGCTGGCGTCGGCCGCGCTGACCGCCGACGCCGCCCTGGCCCACCTGGACATGGGCGCGCCGCTGCGCATCCTGGTCGAGTACGACGCCGAGCCGCCGTCGCCGTCGCTGTCGTCCATCTCGTCGTTTTCCTTTTCTGCTCCGGGGCCGATGGCGCCGCTGCCGGCGGCGACGACGGCGGCGGCGGCTGCTTCTACTAGTGCTGGTGGTGTTACTGGTGCTACTGGTGCTACTGCTACCACCACAACCACCACCACCACCACCCCCTACCCCTCCGGCCCTATCCTCCTGCACTCCTTCATCGCCCCGCCCGAGCGCCACGACCACGACGACCCGGCCCCCGGCCCCGTCGAGGACCCGCCGCTGCTCGTCGCCACCGTCGTCGGCGCGTCGGGCGACGTCACCGGCGAGGCGCGCCGCGCTGCCGGCCGTATAGAGCGCATTGCGCGCGATCTGCACCGCGAGTGGGAGGTTGAGGAGAGGGGTGGCGGCGGTGGTGGCCCTGGTCCTGGCCCTGGCCCTGCTCCCGCCGCGGTGGTAAATGCCGTGAGTTCATAGGTGCGCTGTGGACGAGATACGGGCCGGGGTCTGGGTCGGGCTTTGGGTCGGTCGGAGACGCGGGTCGGCGTCGGGATAAAAGGAAAGAAAGGACAGGCAAGGCTCAACAGGTAGCGCCTTGGGTTTGCACTGACTGCAAAGGCGGTGACGTCACACGTGTTAATTGAATATTCTTTTTTTTTCTTTCTTTCATTCTTTTCTTTTCTTTTTTTTCTCTTTTTTTCTTTCCTGCATTTCACTACTACTTGCGTGTTAGGGGTTGTATTACGGTCATTATATATTCATTCGTTATCCCTCTGCATGTAGTCATCAGCCAACTGCTGCAAGTCAGGCTGTCGTCATGTTCTGAACGTAGTCCCCAAACGCCATGGCATCTTTTGTTTCTCGGGGCGTGCGTCCTGTAGGCTTTTTGTATGCTCTTTTTTCCCCTTTGGACAATGGCGTGTCTACGTTTAAGCAAGCTGCTCAAAGGCACGCTTGAGGGTGGAGCGGACGGTAGTGCCCTTGTAGAAGTCGACGGTGGCAGCAGCGCGCTTGGCGATGCCCTCGGGGGTGAACTCGAACTTCTGTAGCGGAGGAAGAAGAAGCAAAGGTTAGCGGGGGCGGCACATAGAAGAGGGGAGGGGAGAACACAAAGAGGGGGGGGAGAGAGAGACAGAGGGGGGGAAGAAAAGACGAAAGGGGAAACACAAAGAGGGGGAACACATAAAGGGCCTACCTTGTACACGTCCTTGACGGCACCAGAGGCACCGAAGCGGTTCAGGCCAAACTGCTCGTGGGCATACTTCTGCCAGCCCAGGGTGGACATGGGCTCAACCGACATGGCGGGGGCGCCGTCGGGCAGCACGCTCAGTCTGTACTCGAGCGACTGCTGGTCAAAGACCTCGGTGCAGGGCATCGACACAATGCGGGCCTTGATGCCCTGCTGGGCCAGCACCTTGCCGGCGTCAACACAGATGTTGACCTCGGAACCGGTCGAGACAATGGTGACCTGGGCACCCTCGACCTCGGACAGGACGTAACCACCCTTGGCGGCCTTTTCGATGCTGGAGCCCTCGAGCTGGGGCAGGTTCTGGCGAGACAGAGCCATGATGGAGGGCGTGTGCTTGTTGGACAGGGCAACGTAGTAGGCACCAGAGGTCTCGTTACCGTCGGCCGGGCGCCAGACCATGCAGTTGGGCAGGGCGCGGAAGTGGGCCAGGGTCTCAATGGGCTGGTGAGTGGGGCCGTCCTCGCCCAGACCAATGGAGTCGTGGGTGGCAACCCACAGGGTGCGGACGTGCGACAGGGCCGACAGACGGACGGCACCGGCGGCGTACGAGACAAAGTTGAGGAAGGTACCGCCGTAGGGCAGAATAGTACCGTAGGCAGCCAGGCCGTTCATGACGGCACCCATGGCGTGCTCACGGACACCGTAGCGGATGTAGCGGCCCGAGTAGTCGCCCAGGCCGGTCTGGGGGGCCTGGAAGTCGACAGCCTCCTTCCAGCGGGTCAGGTTGGAGCCGGTCAGATCGGCGGAGCCACCAACCAGCTCGGGCACGGTACCCTCGATCTTGGACAGGACAATCTCGGACAGCTTGCGCGAGGCAACGGCGGCATCGGCGGGGGTGTAGGTGGGCAGGGACTTTTCCCAGCCAGTGGGCAGCTCGCCGGTCTGGCGGCGGATCAGGTCGGCGTGCTCGACGGGGTAGGCCTGGGCATACTTGGCCATCAGAGCGTTCCACTCCTGCTCGGCAGCGGCACCCTCGGCGGCGTGCTTGGCGTAGTAGTCGTAGACCTCCTGGGGAACGGAGAAGCTCTGCTCGGGGTTGAAGCCGAACTTGGACTTCAGCTGCTTGATGTCGTCGGCCTTGAGGGGAGAGCCGTGGACGGAGTGGGTGCCCTGTAGTAGGGAGCCGTAGCCAATGGTGGTGCGGAGCTTGATCAGAGAGGGCTTGTTCTTGACAGCCTGGCACTCCTTGATGGCGGCGGCAATGGCGGCAAGGTCGTCGTCACCGTTCTCGACGGTGACCACGTGCCAGTCGTAGGCCTCGTAGCGCTTGACAACGTCCTCGGTGAAGGCAACGTTGGTGTCGCCGTCAATGGAAATGTGGTTGTCGTCCCAGATGCAAATTAGGTTGCCGAGCTGCAGGTGGCCGGCCATGGAGGAGGCCTCGGAAGAGATGCCCTCCATCAGGCAGCCGTCGCCCAGGAAGCAGTAGGTGTAGTTGTCCACAATGTTGAAGCCGTCCTTGTTGAAGACGGCGGCGGTGTGGGCCTGGGCCATGGCCAGACCAACGGCATTGCAGATTCCCTGGCCCAGGGGACCAGTGGTGACCTCGATGCCGGGGGTGAAGTGGGCCTCGGGGTGGCCGGGGGTCTTGGAGTCGATTTTCTGGGGGGAGGAAGATGTTAGCGCGGGGTCGGGGGCTAGAGGCCAACAAGGGAAAAGGGAAGGGAGTACGTACGCGGAAGTCCTTGAGATCCTGGATGGAGACGTCGTAGCCAAACAGGTGCAGCAGGGCGTACTGCAGCATGCAGCCGTGGCCGTTGGACAGGACGAAGCGGTCACGGTTCAGCCATCTGGTGCTCTTGGGGTTGAACTTCATGAAGTTGTTGAAGAGGACGTGGGCAACGGGGGCCATGCCCATGGGAGCACCGGGGTGACCGGAGTTGCTGTTGAAGGTGGCATCAACCTGGGGGGGGGGTAGGTTAGCTAGTGTGGTGAGAGCAGGGGGAGGGGGGCCGGCGGCTCCGGGGACGGGACGGGGACGGGGACGGAGATGGAGGCGGAGACCCGGGACGGGAGACCACGAGGCTGAGAGAGCGCAAGGCTGAGCTCCAAACAGAGCTCAACACAAGGCTGCCAGAATCAAGGAAAGAAAACTCACGGCAAGAACTCTGATCGAGTTGATAGCCAGCGTGTCAATGTCGGAGAAACCCATGATGGAAGCTGATTTGCGGATGGGAAAACAAGGTGGAAAGATGAGGTGGAAAAAGAAAAAGAAAAAAAAGACGGGAAAAAAGAACAGGAGAAGAAGAAAGAGGAATAAAATAAAATAGAAGACGAGAGAATCACAGAGAAGAAGGAAAAAGAAAAGAATTAAAAAAAAAGAAAAAAAAGAAGAAAAAAAACAACGGCCAGAAATGGAAGGCGAGACCGGACGTGCTACCAGTTTTATAATGGGAAGGAGCGAGAGAGCTTCTTGCCCGTTTCTGTTCTTTTTTTCTGGCGCCTGCCGTTTTGCAACACGACTGATACCAACTGATACAAGGTACAAATCGGTACGTACCGAAGTACCTTTACGGGCAGAACAGGCAGAGGGCGGTCTTGTCTCTGTCTGGTCCTCTTCTCCTCTCTGGCCCTCTTCTCCTCTCTGGCCCTCTCCTGTCCCCTTCCTTTCTACCCCTCGCCCCCTCTCTGGCCTTCCTCCCCCCCCCCTCTTGCCCTCCCCCCCTCTCTGGCCACGCCGGCTACAGTGCGCCTCACACAGTCCCCGCCCGAGACCGAGCTTCTTTGCTATCTGCCTCCACCATTTATAAGCAGCCCGGCCTCCCGCTTAACTTAACCTTTGTTCTTGCTCAGGGCAGCCCCGTACTACACGCACACTATCAGCACAGCCTATTTCCAATTGCTGACACAGCCGTTGCAAACACTGTCATGTCATGTCTTTCTACTTCAGCCCGGACACGGCCGGTCTCAAGTTTTTCCTAGTCTCCCCGCTATGGAACTGCATTCTTCTGCTGCGTTGTGGACGTGTTTTGTAAGTGTCACTAGAAGCAACAGCCAACAGCAACAACACACAACAACTGAGCATCGCCTCGCCTGGCTTGCCCCTCCTCCAGACAGTGTGGATACCCGCCGCGCACTGTCCCGCCTTTTCCCAACACCCACTTCTTCTCCCTCCTCTGTGTCCCGTTGAGACGCTGTTTTTTTCTGCTCCCTTTGTTTTTTGTTGTTGAGGAGCTCTCACAAAAAAGAGGATACCGCCTTGTGCCTATGTCAGGGTGGGCCTGGCCTGCATGGCCCAGGGAAGCTTGTTCTGACCAAGATCTGGGTTGAGCCTTTGTTTCTCTGTTGGTGCGCCTATTCATGATGGGCGATGGGACGCATTCCCTTGGCTGTAAGGTCGTTGGACAGTGCCTGCAGGCGGCTGATGCCAGCCAGCAACGTTGGAACCCGCCGCCAATAGACGGCGGACATAAGCACGTGATGTGATGGCTGACTGTCAACCTCAGTTACACAGCACAGAGAACCCTTGTATGTCTGCCTCAGAGGTTACCCGTAGCACAGTGTGCCCGTCAGTACAGAGTGCCCTTCCCCCAGAGCCTATACACGCCGCTGTATCCGCGCCGCGCCGCGCCGAGCCGCATAATTGGCCCGGGTAATGACGTCAAGCCCTAGTACTCCTAGATCAGTGTATCGTCCTCCAGAGCTCGAGGCCCTGACTCGGGCAGCCTCTACATGCTGGTCCCAGTAGTTTGGCTTAACAACACATACTCTCTTCGTCTCTATCCTCTATCACCAACTACCCGTGCCAATCATGGCAAGGCGGCTGTCCCTCACAGACCCTAAGATGTATCAACCTTCAACCCTCAACCCTTGACACCTGCCAAACTCCTTCAGCTGCCGGCAGCTGTCAAAACAGCCATCCTCCGACTCACTAGGGTTAATCGCATATTTTCAGTCTGCCCCACCCCCGCCATGAAGCAATCGCACGCACTACGACATCTCCTCGCTCTTCGTTCTTTCAGTCCCATTCACAGTGAGCCGTATTTTGTGCTCTCATACGACGTTTTCGCATATCTCTTAGAAAAGCCTCTCTTCACCAACATCGCTTCTACTCCACGACCTGATTAAAAAAGCCTCCTGGCCCTCGCCCGCTCCCTGATCCGCCCGCCTCCCCCCCCCCGCTCGCCTCCCCCACTCGTCTCCAACATGGCCCACACCAAAGGCCGCAGCTCGCGCTGCGCCTTCCAACCACGGCCCAAGAAAAAGGTGCCGCCGCCGCGGGCGCCGCGGGTGGCCAAGACGCCGGTGCCGGCGGAGCAGCTGGCGCAGCAGCAGCTGCTGCTGCGCGTGTTCGCGTCGACGTTTGCCGCCGAGCTGGGCTCGCACGACCTACACAGCGCCATCCAGGACGTCAAGAAGGCCCTGTTCGAGCGCGACTTTGCCGCCGCCTTCACCCACGCTGACAGCCTGCCGTCCTATGCCGCCCGCTGGAGCCCCACCCGCGCCGCCTGCTATGCTGACCTGCTGGCTGCCCTGGACTGGCCGGCGCTGGTGGACGAGGAGAGCGCTGCCGGCCGCGGCCTCGGCAGTGACGATGGCAATGGCGACGGCGACGGCGACAATGAAAACGAAAACGACAACGACAACGACAACGACCAGAACGACGCAGACTCCAGCACCCCGGCACCGGCCGCCCCGCCGCAAGCGCCGATTGAAATCGTGGCTCTCGGCGGCGGCGCGGCCGATCTCGCCGCCCTGACCTACATCCCCTC
>JAXHKQ010000517.1:0-14523 GCA_038407185.1 Chalaropsis ovoidea
TAATTTCATAGCACGTCTTGGATAGCAGCCACGTCACTACTACTCACTCTCTTCTTGTACGCCTTGTGGATGGCGTCCATGGCGTCCTTGATAGTAACGCCCTTCATGTTGCGGGCCGTCACCTCCAAGCGACAGCTGCATGTCGACGCCGGCCTGCACCTTGTCGGACAGGCGCTTCCAGTACGTGGCAATGAAGGCGCCCTGGGCCTGCAGCTGGGCGGTAGCGGCCCAGTCGTCGGCCTTGTAGCGGGCCATGAGTGACACGGCAGTCTCGGGGCCCTGGGTCATGGCGGGGCGCTGGTACACGCTCTCGAAGCCGAGGGCCAGCTTGGGCGTGATGGACTGCAGGTAGCTGCCGAGGAAGATGCCGGTCAGGCCGCCGCCGAGGGCCGACGGGTTGATCATCTTGAGCGAGGCGGTGAAGTCGCTGCCGGTGTAGTCGTGGTCGAACTGGGCCATGTTGCCGTTGGGGCTCATCTGCACCTGGGCCTTGGTCATGAGGGCGGATGACCAGCGGTAGTTCATGCGCGCGCTGCAGGTGCCCTCGTTGTCGAGTTGCGACTGCATGAAGACGTCGTCGGTGCCGTACAGGGTGGCAAAGGCGTAGGGGCTCTGGCGCTCGCCCATGGCGAACTGGTGCGACACTTGGAAGAAGGGCGAGGTGCCGACGATCTTGGTGATGTCGGCCTTGATGCCCGAGAACATGTAGCCCGAGGGCAGGACCTCGCGCTGCACCTCCTTGGTCAGCATCTCGCTGGTGCCGGGGTTGGGCAGGGCCAGCTTTTGTCTGCGTTCCGAGTAGGAGTCGACGGCATCGGCGACGCTCTTGGCGAGCGGGTTGGTGGCCATGAAGGCGTTGACCGAATCCATGAAGGCGGCCATTGTGTGTGTGTGTGTGTGGGTGGGTGTGGAGATATGCGGGTGTGGGTGTGTAGTCGGGAGTGATCACGGCAGTCGTCTCTGCAGTCGTCGAGATGCGTCAAAAGACTCGGACAGCGAAAAGAAAAAAAAGTGACGATGGCGGTGCGGTGGTGGTGGAGGAGGAGCAAAAGGTGGCCGTCGAGAGGTGGGTTTATTCTTTTTTTTTTCCTTCTTTTTTTTTTCTTCTTTTTTTTCAGAGGGAGATAATGTACACTAGAGAAACAGTCGGACCCCTCCAAAAACTCGGTGTCACGAAGAAGGAAAAAGAGAAAAAAAAGAAAAAATCAAGGAATAAAATTAAAAAAGAAATCAATTAAATTCTCGTCGAAATCAACGTCTCTCGATCGAGTTTCTCGGAAAAAAAGAATATTCCACAAATTACAAACATAAAAAAATACTCTCCCGCAGCCAAGATACGCTCCAAGGCGGTGTTGCCTGGGCTTTGGCAGAAAAAAGCGGGCTTGGGATTTGTAAATTTTCGGGTCCCGCCTGGCCTGGCAAAGTGGGAGTGCAGCAGCGCCAGTAGAGCGGAGACTGTGCTGTGGGCCTTGCACTGGCCAATGGCAGGGGGCCTGTCTGGTGCTGGCCGAGCCGATGTTCTCCCGGCAACAATGGGATCACGTGCGAGACGGACAGAGAGAGCAAGAGCACTGGGCAACTGGGCATTGGGCAATTGGGCAATGTACCCAGTACACTAACAGCCGCCGGTGCAGTGCTGTTGATGGCTGTACCCGTACTTTGACACATCTTGAGTGACGTATTCTTGCCTGCAGCATTTCGATTTCAGCCTCTTTTCCATGGACACCAAGACGTCCAGCTGCCAATTTGCATCCTTGTCAGAGTGACAAGCTACAAGCTACAAGCTACAAGCTACAGGCTAGGCTAGGCTACAGGCCCCCCCGCCCCCCACCTGTTGCCGTCCCTCCAACAACGTCGCCTTGTATCGGGCCACGCCTCCGTTCTCCATCCTCCGTTCTCCATTCTCCGTTCTCCATTCCCCGTTCTCCATCCTCCGCTCATCATTCATCGCGTCTTTCTCTCCACCCAACATCGCCGCTGTCTCGCTGCTTTTCTTTCCTGCCTCATTGACTCGCCTTGCCCCTCTTCATCGTCCCCCACGCCGTCTTTGTCTCAACGCAATCCTCCTCCACCATGGACACTCTGCTGTGAGTTTGAATTCGTCCTCATTTCGTCTCATCTATGTCCTCTCGCTAACCCTAGCCTCACCCTCGTCCTCACCCCGACCAGCACCGCCGAGATTGCCCTCAACGCTCCGCGCTACCGCCGCCGGAGCTCCACCTTTATCGATGGCATCCACGATACCTCCGATGACCAGAGCATGGCCCCGGCCCAGCTGTACAGCACAATGTCCGGCCGCCTGTTCCACTCCGGCCGCATCGCTATTGTCATGGTTGGACTGCCGGCGCGCGGCAAGACGTAGGCTTTCCGCTCTCTCTTTCTGCCTGGAATCTCCATATGCAGACTACACCCGCTCCTACCTACTGCCGTCTTCTAACTCTGCCTAGGCACATCTGTGTGTCCATGTCGCGCTATCTGCAGTGGCTGGGTGTCAAGACTCGCATCTTCCATCTGGGCGACTATCGTCGTGCTACTGTCGAGGGCGGAAACGTGCCCGAGGACTACTTTTTCCCTAATGCCTCGCCCGCCTCTGTTATTCTGCGCCAAAAGATTCTCAAAAAGTGCCGCGAGGACATCTACAACTGGCTCAATCACGCCAACGGCCAGGTCGCCATCTACGACGCCGTAAATCCCACCCGCGCCGGCCGGAGGGCCCTAGCCAAGGAGTTTGCCAAGCATGACGTCCAGACCCTCTTCATCGAGTCGTTTGTCGACGATGATTCTATCCTTCTTGAGAACGCACGCAATGTCAAGATTTCCTCACCCGACGTAAGCGCTCCTCTCCTCTCCCGTTCTTTTTCTCTGCCCCCCCTCTCTCTAACACACACCACCCACAGTTTGACGGCATGAATCCCGACGAGGCTGCACACTTATATCTGCGCCGCATCGAAGCCAAGATTCCCGGCTTCGAAACCATGGATGAAAGCGAACTCAACTTTGTCCGCATGATCAATGCCGGCCGTACCTTCTTCTACAACAACGTCAGCTTCAACTACCTCTCGCACCGCATCGTCTTCTACCTCACCAACCTGCACATCAAGTCCCGCGCCACCTTCTTCGTCCGCGCCGGCCCCACTAGCGAAGGCGAATCCTACCTTACCGACTCCCCGCTCTCCGAAGAAGGCCTCGACTATTCCCGCAAGATGACCGACGAAATCCTCAAGCACCGCGAGCTCGACCATGCAGAGCTGCTCAAGACACGCCCCGACGCCACCATGCGTGATCTGACTGTGTGGACCTCGACGCGCATGCGCACCATCCAGACCGCCGGCTATCTCAAACACCTGGGCTACAAAGTCCGCCAGCGCCCGCAGATGTCCCAAATCAACCCCGGAGCCTGCGAGCACCTCTCCGAGACTGCAATTCGCCATCAGTATTCCGACGAGGTCGAGAAGCACGAAATCGACCCCTATCATCATCGGTATCCCCGCGCCGAGGTATGTCTCTCTCCAAAGCTATCATAGATAGAAAGCCCATTTTGCCACATGTACTGTACTGTCCACAGTCAGACCAGCGCACTAACCCTATCTCTCCCTCCCTCTCTCTCAAGTCATACCACGATCTTGCCGTTCGCCTCGAGCCCATCATTCTCGAGCTTGAGCGTGAGCAGAACGATCTACTCATCATCGCCCACGAGTCCGTGCTGCGCGTCCTCTATGCCTACCTCATGCACTGCTCAACCCGCGACATTCCCACGCTCCACTTCCCCCGCAACGAGATCATCGAGATCATCCCCGCTGCATACCAGAACGAGGCGCACAGCATCCGCATCCCCGGCCTCAGCGACAACGTCATGGTCGGCACCCGCGTGGCCTCGCCCGTCGGCTTGCCCACTGCCCCGCCGGACAACAATCTGGCGTTTGAAGACGACGACAACGACAACGGCAACGGCAATGGCACCAAAAATGGCAACGCCGCCGAGGGTTTGGCCCCCGGCGCTGGCTTTGCGCTGCCGTCGGCTATGCCGCCGCATGCGCACCTGGTGGGTATGGGTGGCACGGACACTCCGGAACTCGCAGACCCGTTCCGGGATGACGACTAGATTGGCTTAGGTAGTGCCGACCATTTTAATTCAACCACACTCTCTCGGCTCTGTGTGGACCGGCGGAGTTGTGGTCTTAGTAATATACCATTCCATTTTTTTATGAAGACCTGAACAAGAAGAAAGACATACACGCTCGATAGCAAATGGGGTTCCACAGGTGGTACAAAGCCGATCTATTCTCCAATACTATAAACTCCCATTCTCCCATTCCTGCGCGCAATCGGTGGGCTTGTCGAAGCGCTGTCACGTGTGATACCCGGCAGACTCCATGGCATGTGCAGTGTTAGCGTCAGTGTTGTCGGCCATGGTCCTCGCTTGGATGTCGAGTCCAGTCCGGAGGCGGCGGCGGTGGAGGTTTCGGGTTGGCTGATTTGTGTAGAGAAGGCATGGCGGTGTTGGGCGGCGTGGTGTTTGGTGTTTGCTTCAAGGCGCACACAGGGATGATATCAGAGAAAGAAAAAAGCTTCACGTTGGAGGGCAGCCGAGGAAGGACGTGACGAAGCGACTAAGACGGTGGAAGTGCTGCTGTTGCTGCTGCTGCTGGTTGTGTGGTACCTGCTTTGCACTGCTGCTAGGCCGGACAGCAACCGCTCTTTATACACGTCCATGATCCCCAGCAGCAGCATCCCACGACGTCGGTCTACCCACGCCCAGCGAGCGTCCTCGCACGATCGCGATGAGGGCATAGCATAGCATAGCAGGCTGCTTGGTGTGGCATGGCATGGCAGCGCATAAAAGCAGGCTAGACTTCTTGCTTGGCTGTGTCTTGCACAGTACAGCACACCACAGCGCAGGCGTGGGCGTGGGCAGGTACCACAGCCTCAGCCTCAGCCTGGTGCACTGCTTCACGGTTCATGCAAGTGTGGAGTTGCTGCAAAGGACGTGTGCGTAATAGCCTGTGCGCTACATAGTTAGTTCTGTGTGTCCTGCAGCATGAGATCACGGTGAGTATCAGAGGGACCGAGATGATTGTATGGGTTTGCTTTATATACACAGGCTGGCTGGCAAGCCCGGCGGTCTACTTTCTCGAACCCCAGAAGGGCCTTGTTTCTTCTTTCCGCCTCCGCGTCTATCTGGAACGACTGTAGGTTTTTGATTTTTTCTTTTCTTCTAGACAGTCTCTTCTTTTTGTTTCTCCCATGAACTCCGCTCCGTCTCTCAGCTCTGGCCCCTGCGACTCGGCGATGGTACGAGAACGCCGCCGTGTTTCCTCGCCTCTCATTCGGTCGGCAAACTGAAAGCCCGCGATGTCTATTGAGTATGTGCCCGTGGCACTAGCCACGAACAAGGAGAGCCGCCGGAGGGGGGGACTCGCAAAGCGCGTCGGTCCCCTTCTTGCAGTAGCACCGGAGAGCAGGAGGAGAGGGTAGCGGCTTTGCAGCCTCGGTGGGCTACCATGCCGTGTAGGACTTTTGTAGTTTTCCTTGTTTACATCGCAGATATTTGGACGGAAGAAAAAGAAAATTGAAAGCAATAAAAAGGGAAGCAACAGCAAACAAACGAAAAGACACTCGAAAGATGACACCGAGCGAGCGGCAGACTCAGTCGGTTCCAACATACTTGAACCAGTTGGGACGACAGTCCTCTTTTATTAAGAAGTCTTCGCCGTCGTACATCTTGCCGGTCGTGCAGCCCTTGCATTTGGGCGAGTTGGGGCAGTTGAAGAAGGGGATGTGGCGGTATCCAATGTCGCGGAACCTGTGGCGCAGAGCGGGTGGTGGTTAGTATGGCAAAGACAGGGGGGGAGATATAGATACGGAGAGAGACAGAGGAGGGGAAAGACGGAATAGCAACGTACCAGTGGATGCGGCTCGCATCCTCAAACAGGCCCAGCGCAACACTGTGCACGGGAGCATCGCCCCAGCGCTCGTAGAAGAAGCCGCCGGCGCGGTCCAGGTGGTTGAAGTAGTCTTCGTAGGCCTTGCCGCGCCAAAAGTCCAGGTTGCTGATTTCAAAGTTGCTCCAGAAGTGGCAGGTGGAGTAACCGGCGGCGCCCTCGGTGTGTTCGGGGCGCACAATGTCGTCGGTGAGCCACTTCATGGCGTTGTTCTCGTTGATGTGCTCGGGGTGGTCGGCGATGAACTTGAGGGTCTCGGGCCACAGCGTGGGGATGGTCTTGGGGTCGTCGTACAGGTTGATGGTGAAGCCGTACGTCTTGTTGTGGTCTTGCATCCAGCGGAACACGTCGTAGTCGACGTCGCAGAAGAAGTTGACCTTGGGCTCCACGCGCCAGTAGTACTGCATGTCCTTGAGGGCCTCGTGGCGGTAGAACATGCCCGAGTTCCAGCGACACATCTGGTGGTACGAGATCTTGGTGGCATACTGGACGCCTTCGGCCTCTAGGGCCATAGTAGCATCGTGGAAGAGGTTCTCGTCAATCCACGAGGGGGTTTCCCAGTGTTCTTTGGGGATGACCTCTGGCGGCAGGGAGAGAAGGGGTTAGCATGTGCACGGCACAAGAGACAAGACAGGAGAAGCGTGTAAGAGGCAAGAGGCAAGGCAAGAGAAGGATGTATACCGTATCTGCACTCAGCCTTGGTGACCGACTGAGTCTGGCGCTTAAACTCGTCGGTAAACGGCACGTCGTTGAAGAAGGTCCACGGATAGTTAAACTTGTGGTTCCATGTGCGCTCCAGGTCCTTCATGGACGAGATCATCTCGTCGACCTCTTCGTTGCGCACCAGGGCCAGCAGCGTAGCATTGATGCGGTCCGACTTGGCGGCGTCGTGGGCGTAGTTGGGGCCCGTACGGTGAAGGGGGCCTTCGGGCTCGTCATAGGCTGCATAAGGAAAAGAATGTGTAAGTCTAGGGGTCCAAGCAGGAGAGAGGAGGGTCAGGGGAGGGAGCGCAAGGCTTACGATCTAGCATAGGATCATTGGGTTGGTATTCATCGGTGGTCGCGCCATTGCCGGAAATAGACGGCTTGAAGACGCTGAATATGATGTAGATCCAGGCGATGATGGCGAGTAGTGCCAGCACGCGGACAGGGCGCGCGAGGACCATGATGGGAGTGGTGGGTGGTGATGGGTGGTGGTGGGTATGTGGGTGGTCGGTAGTCTCGGTGGGCGGTCGGTAGTCTCGGCGAGCCGTCAATATATGGCAAACAGACAGTTTCGAGTGTGTTGGTGAAGCAGTTGAGTTGAGATTGATCTCAGGAGATGGCGGTCCAGACAGAGAAGAGCGGGCTCGTTAACTCTCCCTTGAATGGAGGAGGCAAGGTGTAACGCTGACAGCGGGAGCGGCAGCAAATGTAGGCCAAGACGAACAGACAAGAGACAAGAGACAAGAGACAAGAGACAAGATTACCCTCCAAATATCCAGCAATGGGCCATTGAGTGGTGCGATGCAGTGCAGTCGGTGTTGAGGCCTTGAGAAATGCCGGCCTGGATACAGGCGTGTTGTGTTTGGTGGCAGCAATTGGCAAGGCTGACGTACACGTACTGGTGGTAAATATGCACATGTTCCCCTAACAGTTGAGCTGCTGCCAAATCACGAACTTTGGCCAGCACAATGGGGGCCACGCCTCTACAGTTGTTGCTGGGGAGGTTTTGGCACTGTACTGTTCAGGGACAGACCCCGCTATATTGCCCCTGCCTCGGTGCCACCTCAGCCTCGCCGTCCCCTGTACACAGCCCGTACACCGTGCCCCGCACTGTGCTTATCGTTATCAGATCTGTTTGCTCTGCCCAGCTGTTTGCTCTGCCCAGCCGCGTTTTGTTTCTTGTTTCGATTTTCCTTGTCGATCTGTTTTGTCGCAAAGGAAGCCCAAGTCTGTGTTTTTGGTCGTGCGTGAAACAAACAAAGCAAGCTAATCCGCTGCCCCGCCATTGAATCCCATCCGGGCGCCGACTCCAATTGCTGCTTGCTGCTTGCTGCTTCCACCACCATCGCCGCCCTGTGATACGCTCCCTGTCATACGCTGAAGCTGCCCCTCCCCCGTCTAGATGTGATGGCCTATGCAGCGGAGCTTGCGGCGCTAACCGACGGGCTTGTCGAAGCCATCACCGGTTTCTCACCAAAGGTACTGATGCTATTCTCTGGCCTCCCACGCCTCCCACGCCTCACTCGCTAACCCTCTCCCCTAGACCCAGCCGAGACGCTTTGCTACCCTTCGAGACACCACCGCTCGCAAGCTCCGATACCATCCATTTCTCCGCACAAACCAGTTCGACGTCGCCTCCCAGCTTGAAGGCCTCGAGGAGCGTTTCCGCGTCCACTGTCGCGATGGCCTTGCAAATTCTTTGAATCGCAGCCGCCTGGAGCTGGACAAGATCGAGTCCAAGTTCCACCCCGATGTCCTGCATCTCCTCCTCGAACTCTGCGACCACCCCGTGACCAAGACCAGCCTCGACGACGTCAAGGCTCTTCAAAAGGACGACGAGGAACTCACCAAGTCCCTGCGCTGGGAGGACATTGCCCAGGAGGATGGCTGGGACCTCGATGACCCGTCAATCTGGGATACTATCCAGTACAGTGATGGCTCAGACGACGATGTCGCTACGCTGGCCAACTGGTCCGATTCTGACAACGACAAGTCATCATCATCGGATGCTGACGACGGCGTCTTGCATGCAAAGAGAGACGGCTTCCTCGTCGAACCCCGCGATACTGGCCAGCACCTCAGAATCAGACAAGCACAGCAGTGGCGTCGCACACAGCCCGCCCCAGACTCCGCCGGTCGCGTCCGCAAAGTGTCCGTGTCCGAGTTCGCCATGGTCCGCGAGGTGCTCTTCATGCTCCAGGGTCTCCCCACAACGCTTTTCCGCCCCGACTATTCCCCCGATGCAGCCTTCCAGCTAGAAAACATTGCCTGGGAAACCCACAAGAACCTCGCCCACGTCTTCTCCGAGTCCGGGTCTAAGCTAGCTATCCTTCGCCGCTTTGTGCAGCAGACACACACAGCACATCATCTGCAGGTCTTGAGTGACTCCATTGCAAAACGCCTAAGCCACTTTGATGTTCTCTTGTCATCCATCGAGCAACGCCTCATAGCGCCCACTCACAATGTGACAATCAGTTTGCTGGCCATTCAACACGAGCTCCAGGATCCTCTCCAGGGCCTCGAGGTTCTCGGGGAAATCCTCAAGGAACTCAGACATGTCCCTAACATGGGCGCTTTTCGCTACATTGAAATGCTTTTCCACGAAATCGCCACTGCGCAGACCATCAACCGCTCTGCAGTCGCCGAGTTTCTCGCCGGCGTTTTCCTGGAGTGCTTCCAGCTCTACCTCCGCCTGATCCGCATGTGGATGGAGGAGGGCCGTCTCATGCCCGGGGACCAAGTCTTTTTCATTTCCGAATCTCCCGTGCAAATGCCCCTCAATCATCTCTGGAAAGAGCAGTTCAAGCTCCGCCAGACCAGAGACGGCAAGCTATACGCACCCTCCTTCGTCAATGCCCCCGCAAAGCAAATCTTTACTGCCGGCAAGAGCATCGTCATCCTGAAGAATCTCGGCCGCTATAAATCCTTCAACGCACATAGCAGCGAAGAGCCACCGCTTACTCTGGAGGAGATTGCACCAGATGGCCTGCATCTAGCATCCTTTGCCGACCTATTCATGAATTGGTTCGACAAATGGATCAACACCAAGCTTGGTCAGACTTCCAATACCCTCAAAAACGTCTTGCTGGGCTCTTGCGGATTGAGATCGGCCCTGTTAGCCATGGAGTCTATTTACTTCATGTCTGATGCTACAGTCTCCGACACCTTTAGCCTGGCTCTCTTCCAGAAGATTGATTCGCTAAGTCCGGGCTGGAATGATCACTACATGTTGACGTCAATAGCCCAAGAGGCGTATGCCGCTACTACGCATGCCAACCGCATCAAGGTGTCCAGTGCAAGCCGGACCCAGCATCTTTCTGTTCGCACCGTCCGGGACTCCATCACCAAGGGCTTGGCCGATGTCAAAATCACATACCGCCTCACGTGGGCCATCCAGCTCGTCGTCTCAGAACAAAACATTGGCGGCTATCAAGCCATCTTTACATTTCTCCTACAGATCCGCCGCGCCATCGAGCTTCTAACGCGCACCCGTCTCTTGTCCCAGCAAGCCCAGGATAAAGACGCCTGGGTCGAGTATTCTGCCTATTACAGTATCCGCACCCGCCTGCTCTGGTTCTGCACCTCGCTACGGTCATATCTCACCGGCTTTGTGCTGACCCCTGCCTGTAAATCCATGCACGGCGATATGGAGCAGGCCCCTGACGTCGACGGCATGCTACAAGTGCAATTCCGCTTCATGCGCCGCGTGCTCAACGAATGCTGTCTCGGCCCCAAGCTTCAACCCATCTACGAGGCCATGATTGACGTCCTGCAGCTGGCCGTGGCCCTCGAAAAGGCCCGCACCCACTACGCGGCCCGGGAAGCCCAAGAACAGGCTGAGCTCTCGCGCGTCTCGCTGGCATCCACCCCGCAGCGCAGACACGTGCGGTACAGCACCCCTGGCGGCGGCGGCATCGCCAGTCGCACCCCAGGCACAGCGACAGCTGCCAAAAAGCAACGTCACCCCGATAGCAGCGACGATGAGGCTGGTGGCAACGGTGCTGGCGAGACGGTGGGGGTGGCGGCGGCGGCGGAGCAGGAGCAGGAGCAGGAGCCCGAGAATGCGTCGTATCTGGCCCAGCTGCGCGACATCTCGGTCAAGTACGAGGGGAATCTGCGCTTTATTACCGATGGCTTGCGCGCTGTGGCACGGGCGACCACAGATGCGGCGTCCACGCGGTGGGACCTGTTGGCGGAAATGCTGGAGATGAACACCAAGACAGATCGGGTGTTTGCCTGACAGCAGTGGAAGCAGCTTTCCGGCTTCTGACGATGTCCCCTTCCGGCTTTTGACCATGTCCCCCCTCACGGGTCTGTGACGATGAATATACACCGAATGTTCCCACTTCCACGAATATTGACCATCCACTTTTCTCCGTTTGCCTTGTGTGTGTCCAGCATGTCACTTTCATCTTCTTGCTTCTGCATATCTGGCCAATCTCGCCAAACCTCTACCTTGCTGCAATCTTTCAACACGTCGCTGCGGTCCACGAGAGTCAGTACGCGACGTGCCTGGTCCGCATCCCCCAACTCCAGCAGAATAGCCCGACTCTGAAGCGCCGTGGCCACGGTCAAGAGCCGTTCGTAGAAGGCATCTTCGTGCTGGCAATGCTCCGAGTGCGGGATCCCATCTCGCGGGACAAGCGCCAGCTTGGGCTCAAACCTGCGCGTTGAAAGAGACAGCCCGCGGTTCCCGTCGGTCCACGCCGCGCGCGAGATGTACGGCGGGTTCGACATGAGCACATGCCACGGGCCGGCGCGTGCCATTTCCGCAATGGCGCCGTCATCGAACACGTCCGCCTGCACAAACGACAAGGCAGCGGGAGACGGCAGCGGCGCAATCGTCTTGGCGGAGACGCCGCAGCGCAGGTTTTCCCGGCTCAGGGCAATGGCTGCCGGCGAAATGTCGACGCCCCGCACCTCAACGCACGGCCCGGCTCCGCGGCGGCGCTGCAGCTGCGCATACAGCAGCAGCGGGATGCAGCCGGTGCCCGTGCAGAAATCCACAATCCGCAAGCCATCCACACGCCCATCGTCCAGCCCAAGCCCCAGCCCACGCCCACGCCCACCCCGCAGCAGGTCCGCGAGATACAGCGTGTACGCCTCCGTCTCGGACCGGGGCACCAGGACGCCGGCGCGGCACCGGATGTCCAGCGTGCCGAACGGCTGCGTACCCAGGATGTACTGCAGCGGCTCGCCGGCGCGTCGGCGCTGGCACAGGCGGCTGAGCTGGGCGGTCTGGCGCGCTGTGAGCCGGCCGGGCGGCGTGTCTGTGTCTGTGCCTGTTATGTGTTCGGTCAGCCAGCGCAGCTCGTTGCGCGCAGATGCGAGGTCGCGGCAGACGGGCAGCATACGCGCGAGATTGGGCGATATCAGAGCGGCCTTGGTGAGAAGCTGCGGAGGCAGGCGGGGCATGTCTGGTGTGGAGAAGAACACGGGGGCTTCTGTATGTAACGAGATTATTTGGCTTCTATGAAGTTTCTATGTTTTTGGTCGTCCTACTCTCATCGTGAACAACTGTTGCTTGGTGTTCATGTCGACCTCCATATCTAAGGGTTTGGATCTCGAAACTTCACAAACCCTGGAAAAAAACCTTGCATATGAGGCAGAAAGCGCCACACGCCGCAGGGCCCACCGCGTGGTCTGTGGCTCTTCCCAGCCTCGCGCAAAAAAACAGGACGCAAAAAAACGTCGAAAAAACGTATCCACCCATACCCCACTTATCTCGCCCTCAGGCAGTATAAATATGTGGCGAACCCCCCTCCTTGTTTCTTTTTCTTCTTTCCTTCTTCTCTTCTTTTTTTCTCTTCATCAAAAAGCATACCATAGTTTGCCACGACCAGCATTCAGACAAAAGATTAGCATCTTTTCCCACGGTGCTGTGTTGCCATTTCCCCTTGCCTCGGCTTGGGGGATATACTTAGAAGAGCAATGTCCCTGGAACTAGGAAGTCTCGCCCCACTGGCTCAGTTGGGGATGAGATGCCATACGATAGGGCACATCACATAACCAGTCATGTCTTTTGTGCAACAAGCAAAAGGCCTGGCTGTTCTGTTGTGTAGTAGACTAGACGGACCGCGAATGCGCTGTTTGGCGGCCTGTTGACAGCAGAATGTCTGTCGGGCGTTGATTGGCTGGTTTTGCCGGCCGACGGGTCCAAGTGTTCATGTTGTACAAAGGGCCTCACTTTGGCCATCACTTGTGTACATGTGCCCTGGCGTTGTGTGACGGACACTGCGTGTATACGATGTGGCATGGCTGTCGGCCACTGTCATTGTCATGTCAGGGTGCACAGGTTGTTTTGGCGGCCTCAGGCACACACACTCTGTACAAAGACAGGCAAGTTAATTTGGATTCCACTTAATTTCGACTCCACTGCTACATACTGTCTATGCATCACCAAGCAGGCCGTGTCCCGTTGTCAAGCAACACACCCATTCCCACCCATTCCCTATTCCTCACTGGCTACACAAACACAATATAACCATTAGTCATGAAAATCACCGGGCAGCAAAAACAGACATGGCCAAACCAACTCACGGACTCTCTGGCGGAGTCTCGCCTCTGCACTCGGAGCAATCCTGAAAGGGCTCGTCATCCTGGAGAATGTGGACGTCTTCTCGCAGCGCACATACCAGCCCGTTGGCCTGGGCCGCGTCGCAGCGCACAATGTGCTTGAAGCGGATGCCTTCCTCGCCGCAGGCCTCGTGGAAGCTGGCGCAGTGAAACTCGGCATAGACGTTATCACACATCTGGCAGGGAGAGAGGCAACAGGCCACGGCGGCGTTGGATATGTGTTAGCGTCTGGGTGGGCGTCGGCGGAGGGAGAGGCGGAGGGAGAGGGGACTGGGCCCAAAACTGAGACATACCTTGTGTGTATGTGTGTGCTGTGCTGTGCTTGGGGCTGTACGTACTTTGACAAGTGGATGTACAATGTGAGCGTGTCAGGCAAACCTCAAGGCCTGAGACAAGATTTGACTTGACGATTGTATCGAGCTGGGAGCTGCTTGATATAGTGATGGAGAGTTGGTGCAACAAGGCCGTGAAATGAGAGTCGGTGTATGAAGTCACACAGCGGTCTTATACTGATTCATCACTTTCTGGACGGGAAGGCTCTTCAGGCAATAGGGGCCACCATGGACAAATGCGTCATTGCCGGCTGTGACTAGCCACAGAGGACGGACAAATGAGAGGAAGGGACACGCCAAAAGACGGCTGCTCGATGCGAGAATAAAAAAAAAGGCAGGTAAAAATACGCAGCCATGCCATGCAGAGGAGGAGGTGAGGTGAGGTGACATGGCCCAATGCATAGACTGCCTCTAGGGCAGCAACAGAACAACAAAGAACAACAAAGAACAAAGGCGCTGCTGCCCTACGCTACGCCACGCTGCTTCTGTTACACCAGGCTCGTACAACCATGGCCGGCCTGCGTTGATGGGTTCCAGCTTCAGGCTACGATTGGAGAGTGTTAGAGGTCTTGTCGATGTACCCAAGTACCAATGTACCCATGTACCCATGTACCATTGTCACTACGCCGTCCAATCAGACGAGGATCTACTGCTTCCCAAAGAGGAAGAGGGGCTGTCCATTGACAAACGGCACAATAGCCCGAGTATTAACCGCAAGCAGCAGACACCGCCCAAGCACTAACGCACGTGCACGGACGGCCTTGTGCGACCAACGCCAGCAGGAAAAGTCTGGTCATGAAATGCGCCACTGCAGCGTTGGAGCGGGTCCTGCGTTTATTGACTGTGTCTGCGCCTGCGTCTTGCCTTTTTTTTTTTCTTTTTTTTTTTCTTTTTTTTTTTTTTTTTTTTTTTTTTTGTTTTTTTTTTTTTTTTCCTTTTTTTTTCTTTTTATCATCATCTACCAGCAC
>JAXHKQ010000518.1:0-14509 GCA_038407185.1 Chalaropsis ovoidea
GGCTTGTTTTCGTCGTACGCCGGCGCCGTCGGCTCTTCCGAGTCCACGCGGTCCCTGTCCCCGTCGTCCTCGTCGTCGTCCTCGTCGTCATCCCCCTCCTCCTCTTCTTCTTGTTCTTCTTGTGGTGCTCGCGCTCCGTCATTGACGGCCCCTCTGGCGGTGGTGGCGGGCGGTGGCCGCTCCGCGTCTGGAACAAGGGCAAAGACAGCAGCCGTTGTAGAATTGTTTGACATGGCGGCTGTAAACAGCAACAATAACAAACCAGACAAGCCCAAGAGAAAAAAAAAAGTATTAAAAAATAAAGCCTATAACCGAAACAGCAACACTCAATCTTCACCAAGCCCAAAAAGCAAGGGAAAAAAAAAAAAAAGAGAAGGTTTGTATGCCCAAGCAGCTGTTCAGTAACGCCACATCATCAAGGAGGGAAAGCTCACCAGCGCTGCCGTGTTGTGATTGGACAGCTGTGCCCATTGGTGGGGCGCCCGCTTACCACTGGCCAATCACAGCACGAGACGGTAAAAAAAGTGGTAGTTTGGCATTGATAAGTTCGTGCAAAATACTCCGTAGCAACCACTATCATACATGAGGCTTGTCTGTGCGGTGAAGACGGGCTAAGGATGGGTCTGGACATAGCGACATGAAGCAAGACGCGTGGACTGGACATCATGGCAACCAAGTCTCATTGAATACTCTCGACTGGCTATTCAAAGCTTCATGTGCCATGTTTCGAGTCGTTACAGGATAGGGGTCATAACCCTAAGATACACTTGTCAAGACAGCTCAGTGTTTACCACAGAAACAACATCCAATTAACAACAGCAGAAAGTAACTACTCCACTCCGACCTAACGAGCTTCCACCACCATTCACCCACCATTCACAATACACATCCAGCCAAACAAACACAACCCCCGTTATTCACTCCTCCACCCCCGCCTCAGTCGTCCTTGCCCACTGGTAGTGGGATGCTTGGCGCAGTAGTAATCGCAGACGCCGCGGGTGCCAGCTGCGCCATCAAGGCCTTGAGAGCGGTAGTCTCAGCCTCCTGGCGCGCCAGCCGGATGCGCAGATCGTCGCGTTCGCCTGTGACGTCGGCCAGGGCATCCTCCAGCTCTTTGATGCGGTCGAGCCGCTTCTGGCGGTACTTGCGCGCGGCCAGGGTGTTTTTCTGGCGGCGCACGTTGGCCGCTTCGTCCTCGTCGTTGTCCTCGTCGTCGAGGTTGGCAGAGGTGCGGCTGCGCTTGCGGCCGGGGCTGGGGCCGGAGCTGGTGATTGGACCAGAGCTAGGCTTGTCGGCAGCGGTGTTGTGCGGGATGGTGTTGGCGTGGCCGGTGGGTGGCGAGTTGCTGGGCGCAGGGGAGACAGATGGGGACGATAAGGACGGCACACTGGCGTTGGACAGTGGCAGTTGGGGTTGGACAAAGGAGATGTGGTTCATGGAAAGAGTCGAGGCAGTAGGAGCGGGGGCAGGCGCAGATAAGGAAGTGAAGTGGAAGTCAGAGGAGGCGAACTGGTGCATGGAAGAAGCGGTGGACAGGTCATTTAATAGAACTGTAGAGTCCTGGGCAAAGGCATCAAAGTTGCCACTGTAATCCGGGAAGGTCACTGCACGGCCGTCGTCATGTTAGCGCTGTGTCTCGTGGGGGGACGCGTGATTCATTCATTCCTGGCTGTCATGTCACACAAGGACGCCGTCGCAGAGGGCGATTTTGAAGCAGAGACGACGCAAAAAACTCACAGTTCAAAAGATCGTCAGCACCGGGAAACTCGTAGCCCTGGAGCTGGAGAACATCGCCGTGCCACTGCGACTCGTCGCTGCCCAAAGCACTGACGTCAAAGCTCAGCTCAAGCCCCACAACCGGGCTAGAGTTGGTGGAGCCCGAGGCCGACGACGTCGTTGTCGTTGTCGTTGTCGTTGCGCTGGGGGTGGTCAAGTCGGAGTCGACGAGTGTGTGGGCCAGATGGCCAGAGCTGTAGCTGCCGTCGCCGTCGCCGTCGTTGTTGGTGATGTTGATGCTGGTGTTGATGCTGGTGTTGATGTCGGTGTTGGTGGCACTAATGCTACTCCCGTTGGTGCTGGCGATGGGGTTGAAGAGCGGCAACCTACTGGGCAGGAGCCCATCCGACCCGCCATTGGGCGAGTTGGAAGAAGGGTCGCTCAGTGTCAAGCATTGTGAGAGTGAGAATGATTGCGTTGTAGGCCATTGCGGCAGTTGGGGATGGCCTCTGCAGGAGGAGGCCGGGGATTGGGATGCGACGGAGTCTAGGGTAGACACGAGAGCTGGCCTGAGAAATGCCCTATGCGACTGGCAGAGGGCACGACCTCTGGTCTAGAAGAAAAAGGGGGGGAGAAAAGTCGGGAGAGGCCTGCTCACAGAGGAGGTTTGACTAGTGTGCCTCTGGGGGAGGGTTTGGTGATGCGGGATGATGGAGAATGATAGAGGAAAGTCAAAAGCCCGCCAACGAAGAAAGCCCAGCATTATAAATGCTGCTTATCGGCAGCCAATCATTGTCGGCTGTGATACGGTCAGCCTAGCAGCCTGGAGCCATTTCCTAATTCGGCCATGAGTCATGATGAGCGCTGTGTTCCCGGCCATAAGTTTGCGGTCATTTGTCGCTCGCTTGCAGTGCGGGGTAGAACATCGGCAAAACAGACTGGAAGTGGACTGGCCGAGGACAAAAAAAAAGAGGAGCGAAAAAAATAAAGTCAGATAGCAACACCTCGTTTCGATCAAGGGACCTCCGGGTTATGAGCCCGGCGCGCTTCCACTGCGCCACGTTGCTGGTTGATGGAAGGGGCTGTGTTATGTTGTGTTAAGAGTGTGGGGATTAGGGTTGGTTATTCTGCCTCGGGCACACAGGCAGCCCCACTAAATATCAGAATCTCTAGCACACTGTTAACCCTATCGCTCACCAAACCCTATGCGCAGTTTAACTGCACGGAGGAAGGGAAAATCATCTGATGTAGAAGACCGGCCGTATTCAAGCTTTCTCATTTCCCATTACCCATTTTACCCGTGCTAAGTGATCCCGTGAGATTTCAATGCAGGAGGCAGACAAAGATGCGGAGGAGAAGGCCCGAGGAAGCAGGCAGGCTGGGCTGAGTAAGAGGGACTGTACAATGTACATTGTGGTACAAAGTCTAGGGCGAGTGACTTGTCCAGAGCGAGTGACATGCGCTGTACAAGGCCCAGAGCCCAGAGCCAAGTGACCTATGACAGGTACACTTCTGTCGCGCTATCTCTATCTCTGGCCTGGCTGTCCGTCCGTGCCTGTGCCTGCGTCCGTGTCTGCTGTGGCATTAACCACAAGCCGCCTTGCTTTTGCATGAGCACAACCAAAGTTTCTCTTCTGTGTGTGTTTATTCTTGTTGCTGGACCCCCGGTCCCAGTCGTCCAGGTACAGTTAACAGTTAAACAGTTAAACAGTTAATAGGTACAAGGTACATGTGTACATGGGCGAATCGGCTGGCTTGCATGAATACGGCATTGCCGAGCTTTTGCCATTGCTTCTAGAAAGGAAGGAGCAGGGTGAGGAACAGGGCAGTTGCTGTTTTCGTGTTTTTGTTGCTTGAGACGGACTGGCCAATCAGAGTGCGTGTATGTATGGGAGCGTGTAAGTGGGAGGGCCGAGACTACATGTCGCTGTGCAGCCCGACTTTGAGGTCCGGCGACCGCCGTCTATGATATTGAGGTACTGCCTCTGTCTCGCTATTCTCTGCCCCCCCAAAAAACCTCAATAAACCACAGAAAAGAAAAAATCCCACTCTCGCCGCTGCCTCCTCCTCCTCCTCCCCTTCCTCCCCCCTTCGTCATCGTACAGACTGTGATCCGAGCTTTTGTGCATTTTTTGCCGTTGCTTTCTTCTGTTTCCTGTCCCCAATCCTGCCTGCATCAACTTATCTAAGGTGGTGGGCCGCAAAGTTGCCAAAATCCCCGGGCCATCATACAAGCGACGCCCGTGCTTTTCTCCTTCTGTCCTTCTCTTGTCCTGCTGCTTGTCTTTCCTGGCTTCTCTCTGCCTGCTGTTTGCCTCTTGTATTTGGCTTCTTCTTATTTATCTCTGCCCGTCTTGCCGATGGCCTGACAAAACTCACCACCCCCAGCCATCGCCCGAGGCCACCGCTCCTCGTCCTCCTCGTCCTCGTCCTCCTCCTCATCTCTCGGCCTTCGACTTGCCTCCATCCCAAAACGCCCCTTCTCCCAAGCGCCTCTTCGTGATTCCTTTTATGACGCTTGGAGCTGAAGCTTCTGGGGAAGGGAGTCCGTGTGCACGCCGGACTGTTTCTTTGTTGTTGGTGGCTAGCATGGATGCCGGCACTCGTTATTAACTCGCCTGTTGTTTCTCTTTCTCTTCCTCGTTGTCCGAGGGCCTGCCCGCCTTTTTACACTCTCTTATTAATACAGAGACCTGGTGTGGGCTTTTTCTTTTCTTTTTTTCTTTCTTTTTTTCCTTCTTTTTTATTATTCGTTTCTTGCTGTTAACCCTCTTTGTTTGCCTGTGACATGATCTGAGCCTCCCCAATATGGCGCTGTTTTCTTCAATAATGCGCCGAGAGGACGATGTCGCCGCCGGCATCGACAGTTCCTTTAATTCCAAGCTGAAGGTTGAGGGCTGGACTCTGTTTTCCATTGCCCTGCTGTTGACGATTCTCAGACTGTGAGTCTTTCCCGAGTGGAAGCGGACCAGACGATGCCCTCCGTGTGGAGGAGGACCACTCCCGGCTAACACACCGCGTAGCTATGCCACTGCTGTTCGTGCCGGCGGCCCCAAGAACTGGCTGCTGGATGAGTACCTGATCATCTTAGCATTTGTAAGTATGATCCGGGTTGCCTGCCCTGGACCCCGCCTGAGTCCCGGACCCGGTCCCCCCCCCCCCCAACCCTACCGCCCGCCCTCTAACACCCCCGCCTAGATGTTCTATATCCTGCTCGTCGTCTCCCTCAACATCATCGCCAGCCATGGCGGCGCCAACCTCTTCCCGCCGCAGCAGCTGGCCACCTTCACGCAGGAGCAGATCGAGAAACGTATCCTCAACTCCAAGATCGTCGTCGTCTCGGAGCAAGCCATGCTCAACACCATCTACGCGCTCAAGGCCTGCCTGCTTGTCATGTACACGCGGCTGACCATCGGCCTGCGCACGCAAAAGGCCGTCCGCGCCCTGTCCATCTACGCGCTGATTGGCTGGCTGGCCACCGAAATCTCCTACTTCACCATGTGCATGCCCTTCAACCAGTACTGGGCCATCCCGCCCAAGAACGAGCAGTGCGCCACGCTCGAGTACTACGGTGTCGTGCAGGGCATCTTCAACATCACGTCTGACATGCTGATGCTGAGCATCCCCATTTCCATCGTCGTCAAGCTGCAGGTGCCGTGGCGCAAGAAGCTGGTGCTGGGCCTCGTGCTGACCATGGGTATCTTTGTCATCCTGGCCGCCATCATGTGCAAGATCCACAACCTCAGCAACGTGTACTCGCACAACTACATGCTGTGGTATATCCGCGAGGCCAGCGTCGCGCTGTACGTGGCCAACATGCCCATGGTGTGGCCGCTGCTGCGCGAGTGGTTCCCCGTGCTCAACCGCTTCGGCCCGTCGCACTCGGGCCGCGGCAACGGCGGCGGCGAGTCGGGCGTCAAGCACGACACGGGCCTGGCCGGCATGCACGGCGGCACGACCGGTAAGGCCAACGCGGGCATGCACGGCAGCCGCTTCGGCACCGTCACCACGTCCGTCTACCACCACAAGCGCCGCCAGTCGCTGCACTCCATCAGCGACACCACCGACGAGCTGGCGCTGCAGGACATGCAGAGGAAGAAGCACCGCAGCATCAAGGGCGACAACATGGGCCCGGCCTTTGACGAGGAGCGTGCCATCGACCTGCCCAAGAACGGCATCACCGTGCAGCAGACCGTCATTATCGAGAAGAGCTCCGTGAAGAGCATGAACATGATTGACGTGCTGGACTTTGATTTCGACGGCAGACCGGCTAGCAAGCCGCGAGAGAACTTTAATGTGTGAGAGGGGGGATTGTGGTGGCCTAGAGTTTAATGTTAGAAGTTGTGGCCAAGCGGAGTCACGTGATAGATATACCCCACGGCATTAATAGACCTGTTTGTTTTCTGTTACCGCAAGCCAGTGTGCAGTCACTTGTCAGTCACTTGTCAGTCACTTATGCAGTCACTTGTCCCCGGTGGAACATCCCGAGACGTGTGTAGCCCAAACCAGATAATATATACAAACTTAAAACAAGACGCTGCTGCCCGGCGCCGCTCTACTTCTTGGCCATGCCATCGAGGTACGCTCTCCACCCAATGTCCAGGACCTTGGAGCTCTTGGCCTTGACGCTGTCCTTCATGCCCGTCATGTAGTCCTCCATCTTAACCCGGTACTCGGGGAACTCGGCGCCGAGGATGCGGATGGCCAGGAGAGCCGCATTGGTCGAGTTGTTGATACCGACGGTGGCGACGGGGATGCCACGCTGGGGGGAGAGAGAGAAAGAACAGTTAGTAGGGGAAGTGTGGAGAAGCAGGCATGAGAATTTGAACTTTAAAAAAAAGAAAAAAAAAGAAAAAAAGAACTCACCGGCATCTGCACAATACTATGCAGACTATCCACTCCGTCCAGGTGCGTCGCCTTCACCGGCACGCCAATCACCGGCAGCGGCGTATGCGACGCCGCCATGCCCGGCAAATGCGCCGCGCCACCCGCCGCGCCGATAATGACCTTGACGCCGTCGGCCGCCGCCGCCTCCACCACCTCCGCCATGTATCCCGGCGTGCGGTGGGCCGACGTAATGTCCACGCGGATCGGCACGTTGAACTCCTCCAGAATCTCCAGTCCGGCGCGCAGCACGGGCATGTCCGAGTCCGAGCCCATGATGACCAGCACCTGCGCGGCAGCCTGCGTCTGCGTCTGCGTCTGCGTCTGCTTCTGCGCAGTCGGCGCAGGCGCGTTGCGCAGGGCCTTGCTGCCGGCCTCGACGCGCTCGATGCGGATCTTGGACGCCGCCTCGATCAGCGGCTGCGCCAGAACCTCGAGCTCGGCAAGCGACTTGTTGCTGCACAGCGTAATGTGGCCAATCTTGCGGCTGGGCTTGGCGTCCTTGCCGTACATGTGGATGTAGATGTCCATGTCGTCGCTGTACAGCGTCTCGGCCAGGGAAATCAGCGGGGCGTGCGAGGCCGGGCCGGCGCCTCCGAGCACGTTGATCATGATGGACGAGACACACCGCGGAGTCAGCTTCTGCGAGGCGGGGATCAGGCCGCGGATGGCGTACAGCTGGGCCTTGTACTGCGACATTTGCGGCACGGCCTCGATGGTGTAGTGGCCGGAGTTGTGGGGGCGGGGAGCGACTTCGTTGACGAGGAGGTTGCCTATGGGATGGAGAGTTAGTGGCTGGTGTAGTCCGCATGACGGACTTGGTCTTTTGTGTTCTGAGAGGCAGTCCGCATGACGGTCTTGGTCTTTTGTCTTCTACTTACCGTCAGAGGTCAGGAACATCTCAACAGCAAACACGCCGCGGCCCCAAAGCTGGTCGGCCACCTTGCAGGCCAGGGCCTGGGCCTTCTGGTTGACGTCTTCGGCGACACTACGCGGGGGGTAAAAGGTTGTGGCGCAAATGCTGTCCTCGTGCACCGTCTCGACAGCCGGGTAGGAGAAGGTCTTGGGCACGCGGGGGCCGCCGCTCTGCTGCTCCACGTCGGATCGGACGACCATGACGGACAGCTCCTTGACAAAGGGCACCATCTTCTCGGCATAGAGGTTCTGGGTTCCCAGCTCTGTGGCGACCAGGTCCGCGTCCAGCGTGTCCAGCTTGAGGTTTCCGCGGCCGTCGTAGCTGTCGTTGCGCGACTTGAGCATCAGCGGCAGGCCCAGCTTGGCGGCGGCGTCTGCCAGGCTGGCGGCAAAGCCGGCGCCGGCGGCAATCGGCAGCTGCTCGGCGACGGCCACGCCCTTGCTGGCAAAGTACTCCTTCTGGCGGAACTTGTCCTTGATGAGGGCCAGGGTGCGCGGCGCCGGGTGCACCTCGACGGTCTTGACGGAGCCGTCGGCCAGCGTGACGCCATTGTCGGCGATTTCCTGCAGCACGGCGGCGTCAATGTGCTCGATCTCGACCGTCAGAAAGTCGCAGCGGCGCGCCAGCTCGCGCAGCTTCTCGGCGTCCTTGAAGGAGCCGGTCACGTGCTGGTCGTGGTGGTTGATCTTCTTCGCTGGCGCATCGTGGCTGTCGAGCGCCACAATGGGGATGTTGAGCGGGAAGGCAGCCTGCGTGAGCATCTGGCCCAGCTGGCCGCCGCCGGCGACACCGATAATGGGGGAGGTCGACATTGTGGCGGGAGTGTGTGGGTGGATCGTTGGAGGAGGTTGAAGGCGCCTTGCCACGACTCGGGGTGGCTAGAAAATCTTGATGCTCGTCGTCATGTGGGGTTGGGGATTGGCAGCGGCAGAATTGCTGCCCCTCGGGTTTCTGTGCACGGAAGGCGGTGAAGAAAGTTTTAGTGGTTGCATCTTATCTTATCAGCGGGCATTAGGGTTACGCATCGAGGTAACCCAGAGTCATGTTCGAACATGCACATCACGGCGATGTGCTGTGGCTGATTGAGCATCAGGGCTGGAAATTTGGCTGTGGCCTCAAGACCGCGATGCAATCCGTTCGGCGGCAGCTCAATCAAAGACAGCAAAAAAGACGCAATGTGGGCGGAGTCTGGTATTAGCATGCTGCGCACTGTTGGTGGGCTTAGAGGGTGCAGTGACATCATTTTCGTTGGCTGATATAGTGGCGGGCTGGCCCAAGCACCCAGCATAGGACAGCACCAGAATCAACGGACAGCCCAAAAAGCCGGTGTGATTGTGTGTATCATGTCTCAGTACAAGTCCCTGAAGTCCCTGAAGTCCCTGAAGTCCCTGAAGTAAAAGTCCCTACAGTCACTTTGTACCCTAATGTCCAGCCTCGCTGTCTTGTTTGCTGCCTGCCGCCGCTGCCGCCCTGAATTCCTGCGTCACGTGCTCTCCTTTTCGTCACTTCCCAATTGGACTGGACCCCTGCGCACGGGCCATGCATGGGAGGCTTGCGCGCGTGCCTGCCGTGCCAGCTTGATAACCCGCTTGAGGGCGGACATCCTAAAGAGGCAAGAGCCTGTTTTGTTGTCGTGGGAACTTGGACGCCAGAAAATCTTGCGAGATATAAAATCGCAGCCTCGCCCTTCTTTTTCAGCCTCGGGCCAGTCTTGTGACTCTTCATCATCTTCGACTGTCTTATATTTCGCGTCTTGCTTTTTTTTTTTTCATCGCTCATCGTGAGATCAGTCAGAGCTTCCATCTCACCGCTTTCGCTTTCTGCCCTGCTTTCTGTCGCGTTCGCGCCGACAGTGATCCAAGCTCTTGTCCTCCTTATCGCCCGCCTCGTCCCCTCCCCGCCCCTCTTTGACCGCCCGCTCCGATCATCCGAAAATGAAGTTCTCTGCCGCGACCGCCGCCGTGGCCATGGCCGGCAGTGCCAGTGCCCTGGCTGTTGGATCGCAGGTGCCTCTCAAGGCGACCACCGGCTCTCCCGCCTCCGCCTCCGCGCCGGGCTCTCTGCTCGCCGCCAGCAGATCCACCCTCTCATCCAAGGCTCTGCAGGACACCATCAAGGGCGCTCCCCTGATGGCGCGTGCCTCGGAGTTTTACAGCATTGCAAAGCTGAGTGAAAAGGAGTACGGCCATCCCACTCGCGTCATTGGCTCTCCCGGTAAGTCGGCGTCTTGCCCCTCCCCTCCGCCCCTATCTATCCCGCCTGTCTGCATGGCACCATGGCTGACTCATTCATTCCCTTCTCTCCAGGCCACAACGCCACTCTCGACTACATCAAGCGCGAGCTCGCCAAGCAGGGCGATTACTACTCTGTGTGGACCCAGGACTTTGACGCCTTTGCTGGCGCCGTGCACTCCTCGTACCTGGTCGTCAACCACGTCAAGCTCAACGGCACCGCCATGAGCCTGAGCCCTTCCACCAAGGACGCCAAGGCTGTCTCGGGCAAAATCGCCCCCACCGTTGGCACTGGCTGCAAGGCCGAGGACTACCCTCCCCAGGTCAAGGGCTCGATTGCCTTTGTCAAGCGTGGCGAGTGCGCCTTTGGCACCAAGTCGGAGATGGCTGGCCGCGCTGGCGCCATTGCTGCCGTCATCTACAACACCGAGCCCGGCGACCTGCACGGCACTCTGGGCGTCCCGACGCCCCACCACATTGCCACCCTGGGCCTGTCGCAGGAGGAGGCCCAGCCCATTCTCGAGCAGCTCGGCCGTGGCAAGTGGGTGTCTGGCATTGCCATGGTCAACTCGACTGTCGAGATCATCACCACCACCAACATCCTGGCCCAGACGACCGAGGGCGACCCGGACAACTGCGTCATGCTGGGCGCCCACAGTGACAGTGTGGCCGAGGGCCCCGGCATCAACGACGACGGCTCGGGCAGCATGTCTCTGCTGGAGATTGCCAAGCAGCTGGCGTCTTTCTCGGTGCGCAACTGTGTGCGCTTTGCCTGGTGGGCCGGCGAGGAGGAGGGCCTGCTCGGCTCCGACTACTACGTGGCCACGCTTCCCAAGGACGAGAACGCCAAGATCCGCTTGTTCATGGACTACGACATGCTGGCGTCGCCGAACTATGCCTACCAGGTGTACGATGCCAACAACTACGCCAACCCTGCCGGCTCCGGGGATCTCAAGGAGCTGTACATTGACTGGTACAACGAGCACGAACTCAACTACACCATGATTCCGTTTGACGGCCGCTCCGACTACGACGGCTTCATCCGCAACGGCATTCCCGGCGGCGGCATTGCCACGGGTGCCGAGGGCATCAAGACGGAGGCCGAGGCCGCCATGTTTGGCGGCTCTGCCGGCGACTGGTACGACCCGTGCTACCACCAGCTGTGCGACGACGTCGGCAATGTCAACGAGACGGCGTGGGTGCTCAACACACAGCTGGTGGCCCACTCTGTAGCCACGTATGCCCTGTCGTTTGAGGGCTTCCCCGAGAGAGTGCTTACGCCTGACGCCAAGATCCTGTCGTCCGAGGGCTACACGCCCAAGTACCACGGCGGCAAGCTGGCTATGTAAGCCGCCGGGGTGGCCATGTAAGCCGCTGGGTTCACCATGGAGAGCAGCAGCCGCCCGAGAGTGGCGTTTTATCTTGATTCTTGCGAGGCGGCCAGTCGGACGTGTATTCGCTTTTGGCGTTCTTTGGGTTTGTGGCATGAGTTACGGTGTTTGATTTTGGGCAGTTTTGTCGTAGCATATGAGATGGAACGACGTATGATTTATTTATTTTAATATTGAATATAAGATGGAACTTCTTTTTCTTCTTCACCCCGGAGCCGACGTCCCCTCCCGCCCCGCCGCATCTGTCCCACTGCTCGTCCGATCCTCGCCGTCGCCACTAGAGACATACAGATCTAGCCTCACCGCCGCGCCGCAGTACTCCAGCGCGTTCCCCGCACACGTCACGTCGCACTCGCCATCCTTGGTCGACACGGCTTCTGCGCTGCGCACGTCTCCGCACCAGCACTGCCGCCCGCCTTCCACGCCCATGTACCGCGTGCCGCCGCAGAACTGCGCGCACGTCTGTACTGTCATGTCGTCGGCTGCCATGGTCTTGTACCTGCGGGCGGCGCCGGCCACACTTTCAGCATCGCTGCCGCCCCCACTGCCACTGTCCCTGCCTCTGCCACTGTTAGCGTCGGCCAGGACTAGCGCCGGCGCACCCATTGCCACCTTGACGCAGCCCAGCCAGCGATACGCGCCAGCAGCGGCGCGGTGCACGGGATCGGGCGGCACGGTGTTGGGGTGCATATTGCGGAAGACAGATAGGCTGCGCGAGCTGCCGCAGAGGCCGGGGGCAGCGGGCGGCGCACCGGCGCCGGCGCCGCTGGCCATGGTCCAGCCGCAGAAGCACTCGCGGCCGTACTCGAGCCCCAGCAGGTTGTACGCGCCGCCGTTGTACGCGCCGCGGCTGCAGAAGCTGGCGCAGAGGTCCAGGGTCATGGCTTCAGACGCGGTGCGCGCTTGCGCTAGCGGCTGGCTGCCGCTGCCCCCGTCAGCGCTGAAGCACCCGTGGTATTCCCATGTGCCGTTGATGGTGTGCAGCTGCTGCGACATGGTGGGGAGGGCTGCGACGGCTGGCGCCAGGGCGAGGAGGGAGAGTATTGTGAAGAGGGCTTTGCAGGGCATGGTGGCGGTCAGAGGGCTTTGGTGTGACGCGAATGGGGGGGAAGTGTACGGGATGGGGTGATTCTGTGGATATATAGGAGGCACGGCATGGGCTGTACTACGGGCACTACACTTCAGCTGAGATAAGAAGGGGTCTCTCCTCGGGCTTACACGGTACTGTGGGTATTGTGGGTACTACAGCTGTGGGACGTTCCACGCAGGACAAGCCCGGAGACGCAGTTTTCAGGCTGTATTCACCGAGACTGAGGCCGTGGCGTCTTACGCGTGGTATGAGGTACAAGGTATAAGGTATGCAAAGCACGAGAGACAAGGTACAAGAGACAAGCTACAAGAGACAGCCTCAGCTTCCTCGTATCTCACGCCAATGGCCACCTCACAGCTGATGCAAGCGGGCACACCTTGTGTTATCAGCAACTGCAGTCTGACAAGACGTCAGTGGCAACGAAGCCGTTCGTGATAACACAACCCGGGGAGAGTTGTCGCACTAGGGTTACGATAGTTGAGCCCATCTTAGGGTCTACTTTCGGGTCGGGAAAACCTCGGCTGGGGCACGCTGGCCTGAAAAGCTCAGCTCGGCTTACGGCGAGGAGCCGAGGCCAGACTCAAGGCCGAACATTTGCACACTACACACACACACACACACACAAAGTTGGCAGCAATGTCACAATACGAGAATCTCCTTGCGTGGGCCACGGCCAATGGCGCCTACCTTAACCCTAAAGTGGCGATTGGCGTCTCGCCGGCGACCGGGGCGTCGTTTGTGGCTACGGCGGACGTGGCCGCGTGCGAGCCGATTGTGAACTGCCCGATGAAGCTCTCGCTGTCATATCTGAACATGATCAACGAGCCGTCCGGGACGTTTATCAACCCGTGGACGACGGCGACGGCGACGGCGATGGGGACCACGGGGACCACGGGGGCCACGGGGGCGGCGGCGGGCCGGCCGGCGGCGGTCAAGAACGTGCCGTTCCCGGCGGCCTTTGTGGCCAACACGCCGCCGCACGTGCTCTCGCGGTTCCTGCTGATGCAGCAGTACCTGGCGGGCGAGCAGTCGTTCTGGAGCGCGTACATCAGCGGGCTGCCGCAGCCGGGGCAGCTGGGGCAGCCGGTGTTCTGGGACGCCGACGACACGGAGCTGCTGGACGGCACGAACCTGGGCGCCAGCGTGGCGGAGATCCGCGCGCGGCTGGCCGCCGAGTATACCGCGGCGCGCGCCCTGCTGGTCGGCTGGACGGCTGGCGGCTGGCGCGAGTTCTCGCGCGACCTGTACGCCTGGGCCTACGGCATCTTCACGTCGCGCAGCTTCACGCCGCAGCTGGTGATCCCCGCGCGGCTGCGCGCGGCCCTGGATGCGCCGCTGGCGCAGGTCGGCGGCATGCAGGCGTTTTCACTGCTGCTGCCGCTGTATGATATCGGCAACCACGACATGACGGCGGCGGCGACGTGGACGGCTGTTGATGGTGGCAGTGGCGACGGCAGTGGTGCCGGCAACGGGGATGGCAACGGCAACGGGCTTAGCCGGGTGACCCTGACGGTGGGCCGGGCGCACGCCAAGGGCGCGCAGGTGTTCAACAACTACGGCATGCGCACCAACTCGCAGCTGCTGCTGTCGTACGGGTTCATGATTCCCGAGTCGGCCACGGCGCACAACGACTATGTGCACCTGAAGAAGCGCAACCAGCAGGCCAACGTCGCACACGACTACGTGCTGTCGCTGCACCCGGCGACGGACCCGCGGTCGGCGCTGCTTGCGCACCGGCAGCTGGTCACGGCCGAGACACTGGCGGGGCTCGGCGCCGGCGCCGGCGGACGCGGACGCGGACGCGGACGCGAGGTTGAGGTGCTGTCGTCGTTTGCGCGCGTGCAGGATGAGATTGTGTACGACTTGGTGATGACGCACACGACGCTGGAGGAGCTGTGTGGGAAGCTGGGAGTGGGTGGGGGGTGTGCAGGAGGAGAGGGTACGGGGGTGGGTACGGACACGGCCACGGCCACGGACACGCACAGTCTCAAGCAGGCTGTCCTGGGCAGACTGCTGACCAACCAGGTGCCGGACGACGTCAAGCCGTGGCTGCTACAGGCGATGGCGGTAATTGGAGCTCAGGCCATGGTGGCGCTGGAGAAATTAGACGAGACGGAGGTGGAGGTGGACGAGGATCAAATGCCGCATCTGACGGAGAACCAGCGGCTTGGGTTGGGGTACAGACAGGCGTGCCGCAGGGTGCTGGAGAATGTGTTGGAGGGGATAGACACGGGGCCAGAGTAGGGGGAGTGAGTTAGGGGGGGAGTGTTTGAGGGGGGGA
>JAXHKQ010000519.1:0-14497 GCA_038407185.1 Chalaropsis ovoidea
AGAGAAGGACTTGGGCGGTAGTGCTGTCTGCTATCTGCTGTCTGCCCCGGAGCGTGGAGCACGTACTAGACCACCTGCGCCGTAGACGCCGGCGTTACGAGCCCACATGCTGTTGAGCCACTCGGGGCGGCGGAACTTCCACAGACGATCGGAGTCCATTTGGGGCGATTTCTTTCGAGAGCCTGTGTATGTGTATACGCGGTGAAAAGGCGATCGATACAATAGATGGCTTGCGTGCGCTGTAGGAATCGGCAAGCGGCGGCTGGTGACGTAGTTGGATTGGCCCGCGCAGGCGGTCGCGTGGATTTTGTAGGCGGAGGAAGCGGAGATAAGAGGGAGCAAAAGCCCGGCAAAAAAGAGGTGTCGAGGAGAGCGCAGAAAAGGGGAGCGATAACCAGAGAAGAGTGAAGCCGTGAGACAAATAATAGACACACACTCGCGCAATAAACAGGAAAGAAACAAAGCGCTCTGGCGGTGGTTTGGTAGAAAAGGCTGAGCGCCCTGGAGCAGGGATGGGATCGGAATCATAGCCAGAGCTCAAGGCTAGGCTTTGAGTGCCAGCTGCCAGATCTCAGTCTACAGCTGTTGGCAGCTGCCAACCAACTGCATGGCAGCTCCGCTTCACTGACCCAAGCTCTCGTCAATGCACACACACACACACACAACAACATTGATTGCCTGCTTGGCTGGCCTGGAGACATCTGCCAAATTATCATGTGACACCCGCCAGTCTCGCACATCCTGATTCACCTGCTGCTCCGCTCCCAGTTAATCTTCTTCTCCGCTTTTCCACCCGGCCCCGCGCTGCACGCCCAATCATGTCGGCCGATAGACGATATGCCCCTCCGACCGGGAGGGCAGCGCAACGAACAAACGGCTACGGCAACTTTGGCTCCGCGCCCACCCCGCAACACCCGCATCAGCAACAACAACAGCAACAGCCACCCCCACAGCGAGGAGACCCGACATCTCCAGCGAACGACTACGACATGTACGGCGACGCATACACAGGCAGCAGTGGCAACAACGCGCCGCCGCCACGGGGACGGCCAATGGGCGAGAGACCGGCTTTGAGGCCATCTCCAGGCTCAGCCATGAGCAACGACGGCAACATGGACATGCGGGGCGCCGGGATAGGCTACCGCAACGGGAGCGTCGGCGGAGGCTCGGAGAGCTCTGGCACGGCTATTAGCATGCGCTCTGCTCGTGAGCGGTTCGACTCCCCCGGCCGTGTTTCGCTAGGCAACAGATCTCGCTCCCCACAACCTGGCTCACAAGCCGCAGCAGCCGCCGCAGCCGCCGCAGCAGCCGCAGCCCCGCCGCCGCCGTCACAGCCCACAATGCGATCAATGTCCAGTCGAAATAGGCTAAACGAGCGCCTCAACGCCCGCGATGCGTCTCCCAGCCAGTCTCTACATCACCAGTCGTCCCGCCTGCTACAACAACACCAATTCCAGCAAGATGCCGCGGCTGTCGAGCAACGCAGAGCTCCCGAGAGCAATGCCGAGCGGGAAATCATCCAGGTCCTCGAGCACATACGCAAAGAATGGCCTGCCTTGTGTGCCAACGACTGTGTCCCCGTGCAGCTGGCCCTGCAACTCCTGGACAACAGCTCTGTCGGCCGCGCACACGAGTACCGCAACTTCCAACACACGCACATGATGCTTCAGAACTCGCTCAAGGGCATTGTGCATGAACACCATCAGGGCTTCAACAGTTCCATCGGTACTTTCCACCAGATCCAAAACAGCATCCAAGAGTCGCAAATGAAAGTGGCCGGCCTCAAGGAAACCCTGTTGGCTGCCAAGTTGGGGCTGTGCAACCCGGACCCCGAGCTGAAGAAGCTCTCCGTCACATCGCAAATGTACGACGGCCTGATTGTGGTCCTCGACGAGCTGGAAGACCTGCGCCTGGTGCCAGACCAGCTTGAAGCCCGCATTTCGGAAAAGCGCTTCTTGACGGCCGTCGAAGTCCTACAGACGGCTCTCCGCAAGCTACGCAAGCCGGAACTCGACGACATTGGCGCTCTGGGTGAGCTTCGAAGCTACTTAGCCAACCAGGAAACCGCCCTCATGGACATTTTGGTGGAAGAGCTGCACGAGCACCTCTACCTTAAGTCGCCCTACTGCCAGGAACGTTGGCAAAGCATTGCCAAAAACCACGGGACCGCGGCCTTTGCCAGCGGGGGCTCAAGCCCGCTGCCGTTTGAGCAGCTTCTTGACGACATGGACTTTGAAAAGGCCGCCGTTGAAGATCTTGCCAAGAACCCCGAGGCCGACACATTCGACTACATCGGGCTCCTGGTTGAGGCTTTGAACAAGCTGGGACGTCTGCAGAATGCGGTGGAGAACCTGAAGCATCGCTTACCGGTTGAGCTGTTCCAGATTGCCAATGAGACAATCAATGAAGTCGACCAACGCCACCCAAGCTCACTCCGAGGCGGCTCTGGTGGCTCTGGCGGCTCTGGCTCTGGCGGCAGTGGTGGCGGCGGCAATAATGATAACAGCAACGGCGCTGGCAGTGGCAGTGGCAGCAGTGGCGGCAGTAGTGGCGGCAGCAACGGCCTGGGCATCTACGGCAGCAGGGAAACGCAGCTACGCGCTGACGTCATCTACGATCTTCTGTGGACGCTGTATGGCAAGTTTGAGGCCATTGCCGAAGGCCACAGAGTGTTCCACGAGTCCATCAAAGCACTAATCCGCCGCGAGGGCGCCGGCAACAACAGCGCATTGCTGGGAAGCTTCAAGGAGCTGTGGAACCTGTACCAGAACGAAATCCGCACCCTGCTCAACTACTACGTCACCAGCGATGCCGACGTGTACCAGTTTAGCACGTCGCCGAATCCCGGCGCTGGCAGCGGCAAGGTGGATGGCACTAGAGACCATCTATTTCGCTTTGGCGACACTGATGCCAAGGGCGTTGAGCTGGCCACTGAGATGGAAGCGCTCGACCTTATTATCCAGACAGCCGTGCCCGGTCTCACGGGGCGTGAGAAGGATGAAAAGAAGTCCGTCTTGGGCCCCCGCAGTGCTCAAAAATCTACCGGGCCTGGGTTCGGAGACCGCCACGGGGCGGGCATGTACAAGAGCCTGGTTGATCCAAGTGTCTTCAACATGAGCCTGCTGCTTCCGCCCACGCTCGTCTTCCTCCAGCGGCTCAAGGGAATTGTGCCTCCGGGCTCCGACCTCGCCACATCAACGCTGACGTCGTTCCTCGACAACTTCTTGGTCAACGTGTTCCAGCCCCAGCTCGACGAGACGCTAGCAAAACTAACCGACACCGTCTTCAACGAGACTGATTCCTTCCAGCAGGACCGCAACTGGGCCATGGCTGCCAAGAAGCCCATTTTCAAAGGCACCGTCTCATTCTTCACCATTGTCACCGCCTTTTGCCGCATGCTAGACACCATCCCCCACGACCAGGCTCTGAGCTCGCTCCTGGTGTCACAGATGATGCGCTACTACGATCGCGTGTTTACGTGGTTTAAAGGCCTTGTTACCAAGACGACCCAGGCCCAGGCCCAGGCTCAGGCTCAGGCCCAAGAGCCGCAGAATGCGCCATCGCCAGATGACGACGTCGGCAATCTGCGCACCTGTGCGCGCTTTGCGTTATCCGAGAGTGAAATCAATGACGTCATGCACAGCCGCTGGACTGGTAATCTCAGCGACCCCGTGCTGCTTGAAAAGGAGACAGACCTGCTTGTAGCCCACGTCACGGCGCAGAGCCTGGAGCCCAGCGACATCATCCAGGACAAGGACACGATTTCGTCGCTGTGTCTTATCTACACCAGTATGAAGTGGCTGGCCATCAAGAGCCAGGGCCTGCGTCACATCACCCACCAGGAAACAGACACGTCACAAAGCAGTCTACCGCGCGCCACGAGCCAGCGATGGTCTCTCATGCACGACAAGACGCCCGATGAAGGCGGGCCGGTGTACCTCCCGCTAACCCAAGATACCGTACAGTAAGGCCAACTAACCCCGGTGCTAGAAAGCAGCATCATTGCATTTAGAAAGCTGCGCTATTGCACATCACTAACATTCCTGGCCAACAGAACCTTTGATCGTATCGTCAAGTCTTTCCAGGAGCTTGCCGGCATCGCCCTCCGCACTCTCCACATGGAAATCCGCTGCCAGATCATGCACTCCCTCGGCGCCGTCCTATCACCCATCACGACGCCCTACATTCTTGACCAGGACATTCTGGAGCCCGACGCGCAGATCCTCAAGCTCAACAGCAACCTTGTTTCCTACGACGAGGCAGTCTCCCGCTTTTTGCACCCCCGCGAGGCGCAGTACATCCGCTCCGGTCTGGGCCGTCTTATTAGTGACACTCTAGTCAGAAACGCTGGTATAGCCTCGCCCATGAACTCGCAGGGCTGTGGCCGCATGCAGCTCAACATCCTCGTGTTGCAGCAAAACCTCAAGAACATTGAAGACGGCGTCGACCTGGCGCGTGCGTCCAACTACTTTGGAATGTTCACGCAGGGCCCCGACAAGATCCTCGAGGCTGCGCGGAACATGAAGAGCCTACCCGACAGCGCTGTGGCAGACAGGTTCACCCACGAGGAACTCAGGAGGCTGTTGGAGCTGTGCTACAGCGAGCAGCTGTCGGATGCCGAGCGAGGCGTGGCTGCAGCAGCACGGAGACAGATGACCGAGAAGATGCAGAGCCTGGACGAGATTATGCAGCAATGAGAGACAGACGAAGAGAGACAAATAAACGAACAATATATGATGTGATGATGTACATGCCCTTGAAACTCACAAAGCAAAAGCAATCTATCATGTCCTGGACGACTCCAAAAACAAGTACACAAAGTCAATTCAACGCCCCAACACCATGATCGAGCTTTTTTCTTTTCCCTTCCCCCTTCCCTATGTGTGTGTATGAGTCTGCTCGCTGCCGCCTCCCTACTCCTCGGCCGGTTCCAAAGCCAAATCGCCGGCAGTGTTGAGCTGCACCTTCTTGTCCTCGCCACCAGAGGCCAGGCCCCAGGCCTCGTCCCAGGCCAGCGCCAGCACCTTGGCGCCCTCGCCGGCCTCGGGCAGCTTCTTGCCCTTGAGCCATTCGCGGGAGACGGTGAAGATGGGCTCCGAGACACTGCCGCCGCCCTCCTCGCGAGAGCCGGGTCTTACACTGCGGAGATCCCAGATCTTGACCGTGCCATCCCATGACGCCGACGCCAGCGCGTAGTCCTTGCCGGGCGCAGCCACCACGGCCGAGACCATGTTGGTGTGGCCGCGCAACGTCAGCACGTTGGGAGATGACGTGCTCTCGCGCGGGTCCAGCAGCGAGATGTGGCGCGCCGACGAGCCGGCTGCCAGGAGGGGCGATGAGCCTCCCAGCGCGCCCACGCACAGCAGCGGGTGCAATGTGGTCAGCGAGGACACGGTGCGGCCGGTGGTCAGGTCCAGCGTCAGCAGCGTCTTGTCGCGCGACACTGAGTACGCCACTGTGCTGTCGCCCGGGTGGAAGATGGCCTGCGTGGCGGGGTCGGCATGCACGGAGAGCATGGCCAGAGCGCCGCGCTGTGCCACTGTAACGCTGCTCTTGAGCTTCTTGGCCGGCACGGACGCGCGCTCGGCCTCCCATGCTGGCGCCTGGTCCTTGCTAGCGACAAACAGACCGATGCAGCCGTCGCTGCCGGCCGTCAAGATGCGCTTGCTCTTGGAGTCGACAGCCAGGCGGTTGATCTGCTTGGTGTGGCCGTGGAGTTCCATGACGGGCTTAAGCTTGGCGCCGCTGAAGCCGTCGGCCGCCTCGCTGTAGTCCCACACCAGGACAGTGCTGTCGATGCCCGCACTGGCAATGCGCTTGCCGCTGAGCCAGCGCGCGGTGTTGATGCGCTTGGCATGGCCGCCGGCCGAGACGCCGGCCGACGTGGCCAGCACGGAGCCCGACTTGTCCCACACGCGCAAAAGGCGGTCGTACGAGGCGGAAAGAAGACGCTCGCTGCCGGCGCCGGAGCCGGACGACCACAGGTCAATGTCGCTGATCCAGTCATCGTGCTCGTAGCTGGCTTCGTACACGGGCGGCAGCAGCGACGGCACGTACTGCAGGGTGATTGTGGTTTCGGGTGAGAGGCCGTGGGCGGTCAGATGCTCAGCGAGAGAGGAGCGCAGGAACGTGCCGTTGACGAGGAAATCGAGGGGGATGGGCGTGGTTGTGTCGAGCATAGACTCGGAGTTGACGATCCGTGACAAGCCATAGCGCTGGATGTCTGGTGGGGGCAGGCAGGAAAAAGGGGTCAGATTGGCAGCTGGCTACAATGGATAATCAAGCTTGGAACTCACCGGCGGGGACCAGCAGCTGGCGCTTCTCTTCTGGCAGCTCAATGTCGGCATGTGTTGTGGTGAACAACACCTTGACCTGAGCCTCTGAAGGGTCCATGGTTGCAGGGTAACTATTAGGGTTTGTATACGGCTTGGTGGTGGAAAATGGTGGCGATAAAAGACAAGACAGGAAGCAAGAACAACGGCTCGGAAGGGTGCACAAAGAAAAATCTCGGAGTGATGCTGTGGGAAGGAAGAGAAAACGAGAGTCGTTGCAAGACTTGCTGCTTCGTCCTCATACAAAAAAGTTGTTATCAGAAAAATTTGGCCTGGCGATAACGCAGCCTTGCAGGGCAGGTGGGGCCTATCGGATATCTCTGGGCTGGCCAATCACAGGCCTGCAAAGGATGCAAGGCTGAAGGGAGATTCGCACGTGGCGGGCTTTCAAAATCCACCCGCTTTTTCCACTCTTGACACCCAGTTCCAATTTGGCATGTGAAAGAACAAAAGGTACATGTTACTTCTCAAATGTACTAGCATATAATTCTCTGCCTTTAGATGTCCGTTTAATATCTTCAGACATATGCGCTCCATCTCCCTTTTTGTAATTACTCCCATGAAATGTACAGCATGATGCCAGCACCCAATGCGACAGCCAAGAACTGGCCCAGCGTCTTCTTCAGCTCGGCGCTCTTGTTGCTGCCCGTCTCGAGCAGCTCGGGAATGACCGACACGGTGCCAACGTAGAGGAACGTGCCGGCAGTAAAAGGCAAAAGGAGATCGCCCATGGACTAAAAGAGAGACACGCAGGTTTGATTAGTATTGCTGGATGCATGCAACAACATAGAAGAGATGGGGAATGCATAATAGCTTACCAAACTAGTGCCCCAGATCCCGCCATTGCGAGGCATTCCATGCTCATCGACACCACCTCCGCCGAGCTCCTGGATCGCGATGCCAATAGCAGTTCCCAAGAATGCGCCAATGGCCGTGACAAACTGCGCTCCCATGGCCGCACGCTTGGAAAAGCCCGACTGGATCAACAAGGCAAAGTCGCCGACTTCGTGCGGGATCTCGTGCAGGAAAACAGCGAGCATCGTGCTCGCGCCTACTGTCGGAGATGCATAGAAGCTAGCGCTCATGGCCAGACCGTCGGTGATGTTGTGTGTGAAGTCGGCGATGAGGTTCAGATAGCCCGCGAGCTTGACGCTGGGGTTCAGTTGCTTTGATTCGGTCGCTGCTGACTTTTCAGTCTCGACTTTCGAAGAGGCTTTTCCCTTGCGCTGTGTCGCACCACCAGCTGCCGCATCAGCTCCCGAGGCTGTTGCTGAGTCGGACTGCTCCCCATGCGCATGATTCTCATCGTGGTCATGACCATGGCCGTGATCGTGGGAATGGCCCTGCCCACCAGTCGCAATTCTTAGGCCCTTGTCCATGGCTACAAAGGTCATGAACCCAGCCAGGATAGCCACACCCAAAAGCAGGTTGCGGTTCGGCTCAACCAGTACCAGGCGCGCCTTGTCTGGGTGATCCTCGCCTAGGAAGATTTCAGGGAGCAGGTGGAACAGCGTGTCGCCCATCAAGCCTCCAACAGCAAAAGCCACCATGATGGTCAAAGAGTCGGGGTCGATGTTGGGCGGGCATAGCGCAAGCAGGAAGTTCGGAGGTCCGGAAATATAGAGCGTCGCGAGCAATGAGTTGACGGCGGGGCTTCCGGGGAACAGATGGGCGAATGTAGTCTTCATGACAGAAGCTTGCGAATCCTCGAGGGCGGCGGCCTTGGCAGCCGAGAGCTGCTGAACGACATGGCAAGACTACAACAGGAAAAAGTTTGACATGTCAGTAATTCACATGACAAAGCAACACCAAAAAGGCACACTCTCTATCTGTACGAGAGCTAACACGCTCAGATTGCTCACCTGTAGCTTTTCTTCCAGCACTTCCAGGCTCATAGAGGCCAGATCACCGCCTGCGACAACCAGCTTCTCAGGCGCTGGGGCAGTTTCAGTCGCATGCGCAAACAGCACAAACGCACCAATGACGAGAAGTCCCAGCGCAAACACTCGCGAGCGGAGCTTAGGGGTGGCCATAGTTTCAGGACACTTCAGGATAAGGACAGCGAGAGGGAGACAGGCGTTGGCGGCGACGGCGGGGACGGCGGGGACGAGGATGGGGTGGTGAGGCAGAAGCGGGGAGTAAGAGAATGAGAAATGAGCCGCGCGCTACCCAGAAAATAAAAGCGAAAAGAAATAAACGGCGGAATAGATAGATTCAATAAGAATTATTTCCGTATGAGGAATACAGGATCGTAGAGCTTGTCGTCTAGCCACGGTCGCAGTTATCCGTTAGCCTGGTGGCACGTGTTAGGGTTACGGGCAAGAAGCTAGGGCGGTGGGAAGCTAGTCCCACTTTAATGAATTCTGCCATAGACTTGTTACTGTACTTCTATTGGCTTGTACTCCGGCAGTGGGTCTTTCGTGTAACCTCGCCTCAACGTCAAACGACCTTCGCCTCACGTGACCATGAAACAGCCGATCAAACTAGGCCGCAGCGACCCTTCAGCTCCAGGCCAGCCTTTACTAATCCATGGGCCGTCTCTTTTCTTTTGCAGGCTACTTCGGCTGAATGGAAGAAGAGGCCGTGCCAGCCGGCCGGCCATCCGAGCGCTCTTCTTCGTCGCTTCTCCTTGTTTTCAGTAGTGTAGCAAAGCTTTGCTTCAACAAGACGTGACGTGACGTGCGGAAGGACGATCAAGCACTACAGGGGTGTTCTGCTGTAGGAAACAAAACCCTTCTGAAGCTCTAGCCTTGTTTTCAGCGCTTCGCGTAGCTGTTGGCAGTCAGTCCGTTGGTATTAGCCACCGGACGACAGGCTTCTAGGCAGAGGAGCCAAAGTGTCAAGTTTATGTCCCCAGTGTAAGAGTAACAGGACCAGGGCTCCAGTCTGAACAAGCTTTTCTGGATGTATCCCCTGGATCTTCATTTTCCAATGTTACAGGGCCTGACAGCGTAGCTAGCATGGGCTTTATTTCTCGTCATTCTGGCACAATGTCTGTCTCCTTGGGCCTCTCCGGCCAGTACTCTCGGCGTAACTACAGCTCCCACTTGGATATGATCAGACACGATGCTCCGTGGTCCCTGGAGCTGAGACACTTGGAGCATCAGTAAAGTGAGAGCCATCGAGATCCAGTCAGCCCGGAGTGGATGCCGAAGGCTGTATATAATGTGTCGTGATTCTCCTCTCTTGTCATCTTCCCTCTCTCTCTTTCCTCCTCACCCACCCATTCACAGTCTGCTCTGTACCAAGCTTCTTCCCTTTCCCATCTCTCCCCCCTTCTCTTCTTCGGTCCTGGTTGGCCTTTTTTTTCTTCGCTTCTATCATACTGACCGGTTCAGATTTCTTAATAACTATTTTTTATTTTTTTATTTTTTTTCTTTCTTTTTCTCTTCTTCACTTCTTCTATTCAACTTGATCAGACCGACTCACTTCATTCGACATTCATTCGACGCCTTTGAATACATACTATTTCTTCACCGTACCCCAACATCCGCCACAATGGTTTATATTGCCAGAGTTGCGCTTCTATCAGCCTTCGCGACTCTCGCCAATGCCCATTGCGTCATCTTAAACGCCCAGGGCCTTGAAAATTCTCCCGCCTCCATCGGCTTCAAGGGTATGTCTTCTGTAGTCTCATCGTCCATTTTGTGTACATCTTCTAATCCGCCAATTTAGTCGAGCCCTCGATTGCCCGCAACTGCACCGGCATCAAGCCATGCCAGCAGGATGCTTGCCTTATTCGCGATGCCGAGATCAAGGCCAACCTGGTGAACGAATGTGGCCGTACTCAGCTGGCTGGCAACATCGATATCGGCGAGGCCACTGAGAACGCCATCGCGGCCAAGGCTGTGACCCAGGCCAACCCTGGTGACAAGATCACGGTGACTATTCACCAGGTCAACTCCGACGGAGCGGGCCCCTTTGTTTGCGACATGGACATGACTTCCAACACTCTGGGTGTTTCGGGCCAGACGCCCTTGGTCGTCGAGAACAACGTCCCTGGTACCAACGGCTTCTCGCAAGCTAAAACGCAACAGTTCAACATCACTGTCACGATGCCTGACAACATGGACTGCACTGGAGGTAAGACTCGCCTGCGCTTCTGTGTTTCCCATTCCGCCTGTGTGCGCCTACATACTGACCCTTCTGTGTCTTCCCAGCTTCTACTGGTAACATTTGCACTGTCCGCTGCCGCAACAACTCTCTTGCCGGTCCTTTCGGTGGCTGTTTCCCCGTGCAGCAGCCGGGCAAGGTGGGAAAGAACTCAGTCAAGACTATCGGCACCGCCAGTGACCTCAAGACCATTGAGGAACAGGTTTTGTCTTCTCAGAAGGATCTGCCCTTGGCCATCAAGGCTAACCAGGATTCTGGAAGCGACGGTTCTGTTGGTGACGGTATTGTTCTTAACAGTCTTCTGGCGTCCTTCCCCAGCTCTTCCTTCCCGGTCGAGACTGCCGCCCCTGGTGGCGTTGTTGATGATGCTGCTACGCCTACTGAGGCCCCCGCTGTCAACAATGGTAACAATGGAAACGGCAACGCCAACGGCAACGGTAACGCCAACGGTAACGCCAACGGCAACACTGACAACGCTGCTGACAACACTGGCAACGCCAACGGCAACGCCAACGGAAACGCCAATGGTAATGCCAACGGAAGAGGCCGCAACAGAGGCGGTGCTGTCGGCGGTGCTGTCGGCGGTGCTGGTGGTGGTGCTGGCGGTGGTGCTGGCGGTGGTGCTGGCGGTGGTGCTGGTGGCGGTGCCGGTGGTGCTGCTGGTGGCGGTCGCGGTGGCGGTCGTGGCGCCGGATTCGGCGGCGGTGGTGGTGCTGGCGGCGCAAAGGCTCGCCGCTCCGAACGTCTCCGCTGGGCTCGCCGGGCCCTCTCTATGGAGCTGGAAGCATAAGCTTGACAGCTTCCAGGGGTTTCAATGCTCCCTTACCTTGCTTTGTACTTCTTTGGGTTAAAAGGAAACAAAGAAAAAAATATCCTAGAAAGGACAATGAATGCGGGCAATGGTTGAATTCGGGGGTTGGTTCGATGGGAGGAGAAGTCGTTGGATATGATTTCCCACTGTTGTTTATAGTTCATTGGTTGTGTTTAATTTCAAGTTCGGGCTTCAGAGCTTACCTATTTTCTATTTGCCGTATTCTCGTTTTATTTCGCCTGTGTGTGTCTGCATTAGTGTTGGGATTGGTCTTTGTTGTAAGGAAGAAACAAAGTCTGCCCTCCATAAGCAGCAATGCATCCCCTCTCCTCTCCTTCTTCAGAGATCAGTATGAACATAGCAGCGAGTTGGTCCACAGGATTAAGAAAGAAATTCTTCGTGTTAAATATGAAAGATATCTCCAAAATGTGATATAAATAGCAACAGTCGAGTCTACTTGGTAGTACTCGCCGAGTAAGGGTATCGTCTAGAAAGAGAAAACGCCGATGTTGAAGTTCGTTCAGTCTCCTCTCGTGGATTGGAGAAAGCTGTAGGTTGAAGTAGAAATGGTGGCAGATGAGTAGACGGGAAAGAAAAATATGTGTAAAAAGAAAAGTCACCATGACACAAAGCAAAGATATGAAGATAGTATCCAGGCCGCGACCTAAAGCTTTGCGCATGGGACAAGAAAAGAAGAATGAAGAATCGCAATGTAAAGAAGCAAAAAGAAGAGAAACCAGAAACCAATGGGGACCCCAAAAATAAAAAAGCAAAATGTCCCCCATACCCAATTTATATTGGTCTCGTTGAGATAACCGTTACGCCATGTGTTTACCAGTCCAAGAAAGCAGGACGGCAAGTGGAAAATAGGACAATGAGATCGTGTCGTCTAATCGTAGAAGCGCGTGAGAAACACTGTTGAATGTGTGTCTCCATGAGTAATAAAAAGAAAGAAGAAGAAATGAAAAGAAGAAAAAGAAACAAAGAAGATGAAGCGGTGTGCTGTACCCTCCAAAGCAAGTTGCATGAGTGTGTGAAACTTTTTTTTTGCTTTTGGTATTTTCAAACGGACAGTAGCACTAGGCCAGTTGTCTGTTGAAAGGGCTTCCAATGTTCAGAAGCAGGTTCCCAGAAGAAGCTGCTTAGAACTTGAGAGCCTTGGGCTTCTCCCAGGAGAAGCTCTGGTTGGTACCAAAATGACCGTTCTTGGCAGTCTGGAGGTAGATGGGCTTGGCCAGATCCAGCTCCTTGACAATGACACCGGGACGCAGGTCAAAGTTGTCGCGGATGATCTTCACCAGCTCATCGGAGTTCTTGTCAGAGGTACCGTAGGTGTCGACGTGAATCGACAGGGGCTCGGCAACACCAATGGCGTACGACAGCTGGACGAGAGCACGGCGGGCCAGGCCAGCAGCGACCAGAGACTTGGCGATCCAGCGGCCAACGTAGGCAGCGGAACGGTCGACCTTGGAGAAATCCTTGCCGGAGAAGGCACCACCACCGTGGGCACCCCAGCCACCGTAGGTGTCAACGATGATCTTACGGCCAGTCAGACCGGCGTCACCCTGGGGACCACCGATGATGAAGAGGCCAGAGGGCTGGATCTGTGGGGCTGTTAGAAAGGGGGTTTATTCGAGCGTATGTTTAGGGGAAGAAAGAGGGAAGAAAGTAAAAGTGAAAGTGAAAGAGGCTGACGACTTACGTGGTAGATGGTGTTCTCATCCAGGTACTTGGCGGGGATGGTCTTCTTGATGATCTTCTCCAGAATCTCCTTGCGCAGCTCCTCAGTGGTGATATCGGGAGAGTGCTGGGCAGAGACAACAACGGTGTGGACACGCTGGGGAACAACGGCACCGTTGTCGTGCTTGTACTCAACGGTGACCTGGGTCTTGGTGTCGGGACGCAGCCAAGACAGAGAACCGTCACGGCGAGCAGTAGACATGGCAGCGTTCAGCTTGTGGGCCAGCTGCAGGGTAAGGGGGAACAGCTCAGGGGTCTCGTCGGTGGCATAGCCGAACATGATACCCTGGTCACCAGCACCCAGCTTCTCAAGAGCATCGTCAAGGTGGAGACCCTGGGCAATATCAGGAGACTGCTGCTCAATAGCAACCAGTAGGTTGCAAGTCTTGTAATCGAAGCCCTTGGACGAATCATCGTAGCCAATGTCGCGGATAGTGTCACGGACAACCTTCTGGTAGTCGAGCTTGGCCTTGGTGGTGATCTCACCGAAAACCATGATCATACCGGTCTTGGTGGCAGTTTCGCAGGCGACCTTGGAGAGGGGGTCCTCAGCCAGGCAAGCGTCGAGAATGGCATCGGAGACCTGATCAGCGATCTTGTCGGGGTGACCCTCGCCGACGGACTCGGACTATGAAGCAGAGAAAATATGACATTAGAGCTGGTTCTTGGGGAGTTGAAGGGAGTGTAGTCGAGGTAGGGGTAGGGGTAGGGTAGGGCTTACAGTGAAGAGGAAAGTGCCCTGGTTAGCAGACATTGTGAATGATTAAAAAGGGGTGAAAAGCAAATAAAAAAGAAAAGCAAATAAAAAGAAATGTCAGAAGCTTCTTCAGACGAGCAGGAGAAGAAGAATTAAAGAGGAAGAAAATCTAAGGTTGGTAATCACAAGTTAGCAAATGCGTTGGTCTCAATGAATCTCAACAGGAACACAGCGAAGAAGTTGTTCAACAAAGAGCAAACGACACCCCAAGATAATGGCATGGCGGGGGTTGTGAGACGCTCTCAGGCAGTGTGTGATATCGGATTTGGTGGGAAATGTGACAGTTGGACGAACCTTTTGGGGAGAGGAGATGGGGACAGAGTGTGAGAGTGAGGATGGGGATGAAATAGAAAGAAAGAAAGAGAAGAAGGGAAGAAAAGAAGGGAAAGGGAAACTGGAAAACAGGAGGGGGCCGCGGGTTAAAAAGAAGTTGGCGAGGGCCCTGGACAAGGAAGGAGCTAGCTCTGCCGGTAGGTGCAGAAATTGCATTGGGATTTCTTTCGTACTACAATCATTTCCGCGTTATGTGTATATGTACATGTGTCTGTAGGTACATTATGTGTGGCTGTAGGCACAATGTGTACATTCTTGTGCCGTTCCTCCCTTTTCTTTTTCCGCTCCGTCTCGTCGGTCCTTCTCCCACCTTCCAAGCCCCTCCTCTTCTTCCCCTTCCCCTCCCCCCCCCCCCCCCCCCCCTTTCCCACTTTCCCACCTTCTGGGGGCAACAAAGGGGGGGGGGGGGGG
>JAXHKQ010000520.1:0-14492 GCA_038407185.1 Chalaropsis ovoidea
AATAGCGAGGAAGAGCAAGAACAGAAAGCAGTCAGTGTCCTTGAGGATGGGGCGGTGATTGTCGGGAAGGTGGGGCATGGTAGTATAGCGGAGCAAGGCCGGTCCGCTTGAGCTTGAGCAACTGTCACCAGAAGCAATGAGACACAAAGACAACGGGAAGATCCGCGGGCGCAGGAGATAGAGCGGAAGGGTGTTTTATGAGACTGGTGTGGAAATGGTGGTACAACCACACAGCATAGAGGGCTTTCAGATGACAGCCCAGTACAATGTAAGTCAGATTGATGGGCGGCTGGCTGGTGGACTCAAACCCCGGCCAATACGCGGAAGGGATGAGCGTGGAAGACTCGAGCGGAGAAGGTCAAAACGGGAGTCTTGGAATGTCTTGGCGGGTGGCTATCGGTTGAAAGACGATGGGCTCGTGTTTGCGGCCAAAGCAAGGAAGAAGAAAGAACACTCTATGCCTTGTCGGGGGACTGAGGTCGGTGCGGGTGCGGGTGCGGGTGCGGGCAGCCACAGACGAGGAAGGAAGCCAGGATAGGACAGCGATGGCAAGAAAACAACATAAAAATCAGGCTGCAAAGTGAGTCTGTTCAGTTAACCTATAGCCCGGCTTAATAATAAAAAGAAGCAGAAGCAAAGCGCCTACTGGCACGCCGATATTTGGACATATTGAAAACGTAAGCCACAAGAGAAATAACGACCCCTTCTTTACCCTAACCCTCATGAGAGCTTTCCCGATCCGGAAGCGACGTTTCCACTTCCAAAGCACCACTGCAGAGCCCGATCCCGCAGGCAATGTAACGCAACAATTATCTCAGGGTTAATGGCTGCAGCTCAACCCTGAAGCGGATCGTCTTAGCTGGCCAACCAGAGCGCGGGGATCGAGTCAGGCGGCCTTTATGACAGCATTTTAATAGTCACTAGACACTAAGAGGAGAAGCATTCAAGAAGTATACGTCAATGACGATTTTGAAACTATTGCTATGTACATAGATAAGGAGAGACATGGAAAAAAAGGAAAAAAAAGCAAAGATCCGTAGACAAACAAGTCATACTAAACAACAAGACGGTGCAAAAGAAAACAAGAAAAGGAGAGTTCCCGAATAGCAGGAACACTAAGAAAAGAAAAGTACACACCCAAGATGTGCGTCCACGCCATCTTTCTACTCTGAATAGGGGCCGGAAGAGCTAAAGCCACGGCCACGGCTACAGCCACAGCAGCACAGGCTTATTTCTGCGCGTTGCAGCTAGACTTGCCGTCCTGGCCGGGCTGTCCAGTCTGCTTCGACTTCTTGGAATCGTTGATGGCAGGAGTGGCATTGCCAATCTTGGGTGCCTGCGGGCCAGAGCCACCGGGGGCGTGGGCAGCAGCTGAGGATGAAGGAGAAGAGGAAGTATAGACAGCAGCTGAGGATGACGAAGAAGAAGAAGAGGCAGTATAAACAGCAGCTAAAGATGAAGAAGAAGAGGAGGAAATGGTGGTGGCTATGGTGGCGCTAGAAGGAATGCCAGAGCCGAAAGCACCAGTGCCAGAAGGCATTCCCGAGCCGGAAGGCATGCCAGAGCCAGAAGGAGGGCTGCCACCACCGCCACCGGCGCCGCCAGAGTTGGCGTTGGCAACGCCACCACTCTCGTAGTAGAAAGCAGCAGGAGTAATAGCACTGGACTGAGTGGTGTTGATGCCAAAGGCCAACCAAGCAAAGAGGCCGTCGGACAGTTCATCGCCCAGCAGAGTGTACTCAACGAAGGGATCAACGTCATCGGTAGCAGCCTCCTCAGCCAGGATCGAGTCATCAGAGTTAGTAGTGAGCTCCTGGGTGTTGCTCACGTATGGCTCCAGGGCTTCGACAGCAGAAATCAGCGCCTGGTCGAAGAAACTCTGGCCAACGTGGCTAGCGTAGTTGTCGGATCCCAGAGTCTGGTTGGCCAGCAGCGTGGCGTTGGTGTGAACCATGACGTGGATATGGGTGGCGCGGCCAGTGTAGTGGCCGGGGAAGATGGAGTCGAACTGAGCAATACCGTCATCGTCGGTTCCCTGGATGGCACGCAGGAAGGTGTTGTCGATGTTGCTAGTGTCAGAGGTGTCGCCGTTGCCCGAAGACACAACACCCGAGTAAACGCCAGTAGCGTTGCAGTGCCAGATCTCGACATAAACATTGGGCACAGGCTCACAGGTCTCGACGTCAATGACCTGGTAGTCAAGAACCAAGTCAACACCTTCCTGGTCTTCAGTCATGTCCTCGCGGACATACTCACCAGAAACGTCTGGGGAAATGAGTTGTTATGTTAGCAGGTGGTTGGTGATTAAAGATGGAGTTTGAGTCTTGATGTGAGAGTGAAGACTGGGCAACTTACAGTAAGGGCCAACAGTGACCTCGGGGGTCAGAAGGCAAGAGTTGTAGCCAGCAAACAGAGTAGCAGCATCCGTAGCCGTGGTGTATCCCAGAGAGGTTTTGTTGTGGTCAGTAGCCATCACAGATTCCAAGTCACGCTTGCCAATGTTGCGCTTGGCACGAGCCTTTTCAAGCTGGGCAGTGCGGCGAGCAACATTGCGCTCAAGGACGCCACGGGCCTTGAGCTTGGGAGCGCAGTGGGCCAGAGAGGAACGCTTGACGGAGTTGAGAAAGGTGCGGCGCTCCAGAGCCTCTTCGGCAACGGAGTGGCCCGGGTGAGCCGAAGCCAGGGTGGAGGCGAGCGCCAGAGAGGCGAGGATGTTGCGAGTGAACATCATTTTAGAAAGTTGAGAGACTGAAGAATATGTGTGAGAGTGGCAAGAAGTCGAGGAGGTAAAGCGAGCACTTGAAATCGATCTTGCGATTCAAGCGGATGAGAAGTGAAGTAAAGCTGGAGGATGAAGAGTGAGATGATGTTGGTGTGAGTGATCTGGAGTGACTCGAAAGAAAGAACTGCTCTTGGTGACGAGATTCGCTCGATACTTATACCAATGTCGACGTCAGCATGTCTGCAAAGACAATAGCTCGCTCGCCTTTCCCTTAGCTCTCCCAAACCTATCACCACTGCAACAATAACAACAAAGGATAAAGCTCCCATTCACGATACGCCATCACAACCACAGGCCATTACGCGTCCAAGACGCTTCGTCATCGTAGTGACTAGCAATGACACCATGTTTGGTTCGTTTCTAGCTGTGCAGTGGAACCCCGTGCCAAAGAGCTCGAGGGTCTTGTCTGGCTAGGTCCAGGGATGGAATGTCAAAGGAAGGCCGAGAGGAAAAATAGAAAGGGAACCAAGTCAGGAGAGGAGCTTGTGCGTCACTGCCGTCCCACTACACGCAGGCGGCATTCCATTCAGGGAAGGTATGACAAGGCTGAGAACTAGGCCAACCGGACGCCAGCAAATCAGATTCAAGCACAGTCGAGACAGGAGGACAGTCAGCCTCAGCCTCGTGTGTACATATCCAGACACTGAGGAGACCACGAGAGCAAAAAGCAAAAAGCAAAACCGTCACCATCGTTTCGTCAGCGCGTTCGTGGCATCACAGGCCGAAGTGGCGAATGCTCCTCTCGTGCTCCAGTCAAAGCTGCTGTAACAAGTTAGCCAATGGAGACGTATCCAGACATTTGTGCCTACGCATAGACAGTCGGCATTAAGCTTGTTTGCCTTTAGTCAAATATAAATCAAAGCACATAAAGAGCGTTTGGGCCAATCATGATGCGTGTAATTCAAGTCCTTCGGGTCCAATCATGGGCCACGCAACTCTCCAGGTGTCCGTTTGGTCATCTTCCTTTCGGCATCTGACGTTGAAGGCTGAGCCAGCGCCCTTGTCAACCCGCCCCTAAGTAAAGAAAACAAGCTTAGGGGATTTCATCTTTCGGTAGTATAAACGAGGCCCAAGCAGTTGCTTGTCAAGCCCCAGCGAATCAGCCTGCGCCTGATGATAAAGTTGCGCGTCGTTGTTGGCCCAAGGCAATCTGTGAGGTGGAACAGGGCGTACTAGGATCTGCGGATTCCCGCTGCCCCTGTGCTGTGCACTCTAGTGCCACAGGTGACGACGACTTTGTAGCTATGAAGAATCGATGCTTCAACTGCAATTACACTTGCGTTCCAGTCTCGGAACTTCAGGACATTTGATGGTTCGTCTAAATCCATGAGACAACTCAGGCTGCCATCAACATAGGAGACTAAAGTTTCTCACTGCAGCCGTGTGCTTTCTAATAAGATGTTTCTTCCCTATTACAGCTGTATAACCCGTGCTCCAAGCTTTGTTTGGCCTACTTAATACCCATGAGACCAATACAGGTACCATCCTGGTCATTGCACCTCGCATGCAGTTCCAAGTGGAACAGTAGACGTAGACCACACAAAGGACAACGAAAGGTCTTACGTATACACTTTTTGCCAAGGCCCGAGGGACCTCACAGGCGCCGCTTACAACGGGAAATTCAAAATCCTCGTACGTACTTGAAGCGCCCTGAGGAGCACACAGAGCCTACATGACATGGACAAGGGGGGGGGGGGGCATGTGCGGATAGCGTAGAGGAGCAGCAGGAGGGAGACGACGCAGATTCAAACAGGAGGGAGGCGACCCGTTTCCATCAACCAGCCAGTTAAGCTTGCCACATGTTCAACAAGCAAAGAATAACAGCCCCAGGCCCTATAGAGGCAGCCTCAACGGGAATAAGGGGGTGTCAGACAGATGAATGCGTAATCAGTCTCACCTTCCCGTTGATTGGCTGCTGTACAACCCAAGGTATCACAAGATGGCGGCGTCAACTGCCATGTTGCCTCAAACCCTAAGAAGGCAAGAAAAAAAGGGGGCGGCAAAAAAATGTTGCGTCTGTCACGTGATGACACGGGGACTGCGATTTAGCACCGTTCAGGTACGTACTTTCTTTGAAATAAAGACACCCAACTCCAGACTTGAAGGTTCTAGTCATGAGAGCGAAGACCATCAAGGCCAAATACAAAAAAAGAAAAAAACCACTATGCAACGCATCTACCGCCGCTAAATCGTTCTATATCAGGCACAAGATCTGCTTACCAAGACCTGTCAAGTTAGACGCGGACGCGGCGCCCAGTGACTTGACTGTCAGCCCCACTATAGATGGCGCGTTTGCGGCTTGCAGAATTTGACAGAAGCCAACCAAGGTTGCATGATACAAGGTTAATATAGGTGAAATGAACGCCCTTCTTTTTCACGATGCATCATTTGCAGCAGGTTCAGGACGACGGAGAACCACTCGAATTTTCGGAAAAAGAAAAAGTCTATAGATGCAGATAAAACAACCGATTTTGTACGTGCGTATAAAGACCCACGACTCTGCCGATGGCGGGTGTGAAGAAAGTGAACAAGTCTCGACAAGAAGATGAAGTAAAACAAAATACATGCGATGGAGGGTATCAGAGAAGAAAGGGAGCAAGAAAAGAAAACGACTGGAAAGCAGAAAGCAACGACGACACAGCAAAGGCGAGAGAGACAACAAGACCAAGACAGCAAGACATCCCCAGAAACAAACGACCCCTGAAACAACCCATCATAGACTCGAAAAGACAGCAGCAGTCAGAAGCAACGACAAAGCAACGGCAATGCTCTTGGTCTGCTGCTTCATCATCACCGCCGCCGACTTGGCCTTGCCCTTGGCATCCATGCCATTGCAGAAGAAAGAATATGACGAGGCGCGGGTTGTGTTGAAGACGAGACACTGGCCGACCAGCTCGTCCGTGACATTGGCCAGAATCGACGGCTCACCCTGGCATTGGCGCACGCCGCTCCACACCGCCAGCTTGGCGGCCGTGCCGTTGGTGCAGATGGCTGCTGAGTACACCTTGAGTTTGCGATCGGCCATGATGTAGCTGCATTGGTCGGGATACGGGTGGTCAAAGAACGGCGCGGATATCGACGTTTCAGAAGCGCCAACGCGGGGGCATGCGCTGTCGGAAACAGATCCAGCTTTGGGGCCCTTGGGGAGGTCGTCAGCATCGACGTCGCCATCGCCATCCGTGTCCTTGTTTTCGGCGCCGTTGCAGAAGAAGGCCAGGCTTTTGATGCTCTCATGCACCGCATCGGCGGTGTGGTTGCCGATGTTGGTGGTGAGACACCGGCCGATGTCACTGTCGGCAATGTCGACTAGGCCGCCGGCAATAGTGACCTCGCCGTTGTTGCAGCGGCTACCCTCGAAGCGCGCAAGCTTGGCGCGAGTGCCATTGGCGCAGGTGGCAGGCGCAACGACCTTGAAGGACATGGCGGCAGTTCCCAGACATGTGTCATCAGCAGCCTGGGAGTAGGTGTGCGTAAAGCCAAGGGAGGACGAGTCGCAGCCGTAGAGTGTGTATGTCTCGAGCGTGCCGTTGGTCTGGGCGGTGGCGCAGGTCGTGAAGCACAGCATAACAAAGAGCAGGGTAGTGCCGGTGCAGAGGCTGAAGCATGGAACAGATGCAGTCATCATTGCAGTGGTCGATATGAGTGAGTTGGACGTTTGCGTATATGTTGGCGAGAGCGTCGCGTCTTTGTCTTTGTCTTCGTCTTCGTCTCCGTCTGCTTCCGTATCTGCGTCGGACGGTTGTGTGTGCTTGTATCAGGGACGGAGCAGAAGCAGCATTCCATCCAGATAGGCGAGACAAAATGAGCAGAGAAGAAAAAAAGGGTCCCACGACACACTTGGCTGTAACTGGCTGGCGCGAAATGAGAGTGGGAAAAAAAGGGGACAAGATCAAGATAGAGAGGAAAAGACAGCTAGCACTCTGAAATTGTAATCCTGATCAATCCTCCTTGTTTTCTGTACTGTCCAGCCCGCCCTGTTTATCGTGTGCTGCGCTGCGCTGGTCGTCGTGAAATTGCTGAAGGGAAGCGCCCGGTTTGGCTATCGTGGGCGGGCTAGCATCCCTGTTGGCGCGATACACAAAGAGGCTGAAACTGGACAGAAAACACAGGCGGAGAGGTGGTGATGAGATGTGAGAGACCGGATATCATGGTGTGGTGGTGTTGTTCAGATAGTGACGGATTGTTTTCTTTTGTGTGATGGCAGCGCATAATTGCTTGGTGAAAATTGCCGCGCCCAAAGTCTAACTTCAGAAAAGATTGCCGTCGCGCTATTGGTGGGATCGGCAATAATTGTGGGGTGTGAAAGAAACGAGGGCTACTATGTTAACCCTGTATATTTTGCGTGTAACCCTTGTACCTATCTTCATATTGTGTTCAAGTCTCTTGTTAGTTCACTTCATGATTGTCGCTGTCACCCAAATACTTGACTAGCCTATTCTTTTCTCGCTAGTATTCCTCGGCTAACCAGAGCCAGTCAGAGTCCTTTTGCATTCTAAAACGTGACATGTGTTCCATGGCAGATGAGCTGCAGCACTCTGGAAATCCGAACATCAGGAGGATGCAGATTCCACCCCAGAGAAAGGATAATACAACTGCAGCGATTGGCAGGTGATGCAGGACAAGACGTCATTGACATTGACGGATGTATCTATTTCCAGAGCACGGAGATCCAGGAAGAGGAGAGTACAAGGAGCCAAGCTGGGAGAGCCAAAGGGCGTTCGTTAGCACTAAGAGGGTGAAAGGGGGCGGGAAAAACACGACAATGGTGTGGCCTTAGCCAGTCAGAAGATACAGAATTCAAATTCAGGTTGAAGTAGATTGCTAAGACACTGACTGGATGACACGGGCATGCACGTGGCGTTAGAGGTCGAGGTTGGGCGAGGGAGGGATGAACAAACAATGCTTCCCCAGATTCTGGCGGGTAAATAAACTTCCGGTCAGAGTGTGGGGTAAGAAACGAAACAATGGTGAGGACCAGAGGAGCAAGGACAAGGGAAATAGGAAGCAGGAAAATAAGAAGCAGAGGAAGAATTGAGGCAAAGAAAGAACGGAGGGGCAACGAGACTAGAGCCAAAGAAGATCAGCTTTGTTGGGGGGTAGCACACGCGAGATCATGAGGCCAAGAGCACCAACAAGAGACAGACAGAGAGAGAGAGCAGTAAAGCAAGGCCTGGCTAAACGTAGTCCCTGAGGGCGATGTTAAGCTAAGCTTCGTGTCGTGTCGTGGCATTGGTGGCAGATTTGGAGAAGGAGAATACTGAGAGAATTGAGGAGAGCGAGAAAATAGTTCTTGGCCTGCAAGATTGTGGATGAGATGGGATGGAGATTTAGGGGGGAGGATCGGGGAAAAGCACTTATCCGGGGCGCTAGAAACGAGGGATTTGGTGGCTCCGAATGTGCAGAGAGAGACAGAGACACAGAGGTAAAAAAGAGAAGAAATAAAATTAAAGCAGCGGGTTTGAAGCATTGGAAAATCGATGTTGGCATGTTTGGAGAAAAGAAGACGAGGCGGAAAACGAGAAGGGCTGGATAAGGAAATCTGAGGTAGCGAGAGGGATGAGGAGAGGAAGGTCACGGGACGAGGGGGGGGGTGTAGGGGAAGGAAGCAGACGAGAAAAAGAGAGAAAAAGAGAGAAAAAGGCGAGAAAAAGAAAGAAAATGACAAAAAAGCAAAAAGAAATCTCCCAAAATACAGTCAACCTCCCTCACCCTCTGTCCCTCCCCTCCCCTCCTCTCCCCCCTCCTTTCCCCCGGATTTCTGCAACCCAACAAAGGCCACGTCCCAGCTCCAGCTTTCCTGAATCCGGGGAAGCCTTAACACCGGCCCAGGCCAAAGAGACACACACCTAGTGCTTAGTGAGACCCTGAGCCTAGGACTAGGACTAGGGCCAAGTCTCGCTGAAAAGCGTTCACCCAGAAGAGGCGGGGAGAGGTGCCAAAGGAGCTTGGCGGCTTTGAGTATTCGCCAGACATGCATGATGATATGGGCCAGATACAGCCATACTGGCGCCATGAGCTGCACGCCTGTTCAATCCGGGGTAAACGTGGCCCAGGGCGCTGATTTGGGGTAGCTCGGCATAATGAAAAAGAGAGCACACGGAAAAAGGACGGGAGAGAAGAGGAGGAGAGGAGGAGAGGTCGAGTCAAGCCTAAGCACGGTATAAAAAAGAAAAAAAAAGAAAAAAAGAAAAAAACCTCCCACCGACTCGCACGAGACAGCCACGGCCCAGAGACAACTCAAAGACTCTATTTGGCCGCGAGTTGGAGAGGGAAGAAGAAAACAACACGCAAGTCTCAGTCTTCCTGCATGCTAAGTAAAGAACAAAAAGAAAGGAACTGTGGCAACGCACTGAACACGCCGGGGACGAAGCCCAGAGGAGGGGCTCGACAGCGCCCAAGAGACGTGAAAAAAGAGGAGAAAATGGAGAAAATAAAGTAGCAAAAAAGAGACAAGGAGAAAGCCTAGACGCACGCTTGCTCTCCATCCTCCGCTCCATGGGCCATCCCATCGGCACAATACCGTTGAGACGAGAATCCAGAAAGTATTAAACCAGCCGGACGTGGTCGTTCTTTTTTCTCTCCCTTCTTCTTTTCGCATGCAGCTTTGCGCTCTACTCTACATCTCTGCTTCTGCTTCTGCTTAACGGTCTTCTTTTCCGCTTCGTGGCTGTTCTTTGTTCTATACTCTTATACTTCGGCCATTCCGCCGCAGCTAAAGGCTCTACTAATATTCCTCCCTCCCCTACTGCTGGCCTAGTTTGTGTCTGTGAGGAATACAAGAAAAAAAGTCTTCACCCCACTACCTGCTAGACTCACCAGCGACTCACACCTTCAACCTCCTCTCTTCTTTTCGGCTCTCTCCCCTTCGGCTCTCTCCTCTTCAGCTCTCTTCTTTTTTTTTCTCTCCCTCCCAGCAACCATGGGTCTCCTCACTCTTGTCGAGGACCGGCCAACGCCCAAGGCCGTCTACAACTGGCGAGTCTACATGTGTGCATCCATCGCCTCGTTTGCCTCATGCACCATCGGCTACGATTCCGCCTTCATTGGCGGCACCATTGCCCTGCCGTCCTTCATTGAAGAGTTCGGCTTTGCCTCCATGTCGTCGGGCCATCGCGCCAACATCCAGTCCAACATTGTCTCCATCTACCAGGCCGGCGCCTTCTTCGGCTCGCTGGGCGCCTACGGCTCGTCCTACTACCTCGGCCGCCGCAAGAGTTTGCTGCTGTTCTCGCTCATCTTCATTCTCGGCGCCGGCCTCATGTGCGGCACCAATGGCGATCGCGGCCTCGGCCTGCTCTATGCCGGCCGTGTGCTGGCCGGTATCGGCATTGGTGGCTGCTCCAACATGACGCCCATCTACATCTCCGAGCTGGCGCCTCCCGCCGTGCGTGGCCGCCTGGTCGGCATCTACGAACTGGGCTGGCAGATTGGTGGCCTGGTTGGCTTCTGGATCAACTACGGCGTCGACCAGACCCTGGCCCCCAGCCACAAGCAATGGCTGATTCCCATTGCCGTGCAACTGATTCCTGCTGGTCTGCTTCTGATGGGCGCCATGTTTATCCCCGAGTCGCCCCGCTGGCTATTCTCCAAGGGCCACAGAGAACTGGCCACCAAGAACCTGTGCTGGATGCGCAACCTGGACGCCAGCGACAAGTACATTATCGAAGAGATCAGCTACATTGACAAGGACATTGAAATCTACAACCGCGATGTCGGCCTTGGCTTCTGGAAGCCGTTCCTGGCTCTCAAGAACTCCAAAGTCCAGTGGCGCTTCTTCCTGGGCGGCATGGTAAGCTATATTTACTCGAAGTTTATACGCCCTCACATACTAACACTTCTCTTCTCTCCCTAGCTTTTCCTCTGGCAAAACGCCTCGGGCATCAACGCCATCAACTACTACAGTCCCACTGTCTTCAGCTCGCTGGGCCTCAAGGGCACCGGCACCAAGCTGTTCACCACTGGCCTGTTTGGAGTTGTCAAGACCGTCATGACCGTCATCTGGCTGCTCTGGATGATTGACCACATTGGCCGTCGCAAGCTGCTCATGATTGGTGCTTTTGGCGGCTCCATGTGCATGTGGTTCATTGGCGCGTACATCAAGATTGACGACCCCGTCAGCAAGGACCGTGACAGCGTGTCTTCTGGTGGCATTGCTGCCATCTTCTTCTTCTATCTCTGGACCGTGTTCTACACGCCGTCGTGGAACGGCACGCCGTGGGTTATCAACTCGGAGATGTACGACCCTAGCTCAAGGTAAGCCAGCAAACCCCCCCCCCCCCCCTCCCTCTTGGGCCCAGGAAGAGAAGAGAAGACAACAAAAATAGGCATTTTCTGGACCTTTGCTAACGCCTGTCTACTATCAGATCTCTCGGCCAAGCCTCTGCAGCTGCCAATAACTGGCTGTGGAACTTCCTCATCTCGCGCTTCACCCCGCAAATGTTTGAGGCCTGGGGCTACGGAGTGTACTTCTTCTTCGCCTCGCTCATGCTGCTCTCCATCGTGTTCGTGTACCTGCTGGTGCCCGAGACCAAGTCTATCCCTCTGGAGAAGATGGACAGACTGTTCGAGACCAGACCCGTCAGACATGCCAACCGCATGATTATGGACGAGCTGCAATCCGGCGATGCCAACCGCAGCGACGTCGAGGCAGCATCCGACAAGGTTGGCTCTGTCAACTACGCCGATGCCGTCAAAGATGGCAGTTTGTAATGAGCGATGGAGGGGTGAAGGCGTGAAGGCGTGCCAGTTTGGGAGTTAGAGTTGTTGTATATGTTAAGACGCAAATGAGCAAAGGAGGAAACAGTCACAAAAAAACAGGCAAGTTTTTTGAAGGATTTGGTGGCTTTTTTTTTCACGAGGCCTTGTGCGAGAACGGGTTCAAGAGCTCTTTTGGTTTATTGATGGAGTTTTTTTTTCAGGCCTTGGAGGCTGCGATGCGAGCTGCAGCTAGCCGCGTTATTGTTTTGTTTGTCACTATTGTTATTATTACCCTATATGGTTATTTTTTTGTACTGCTAAACGTGTCTATGGCCCTGTTATGACTATGTCACTGTGTCTGTTATCGATGTTGACGTCCAAATATACAAGTAAGTGACTTACTCCGACTTCGTTGTTGTAAGTGCTCCTCCAATATTCTGCTTGAAAAGTGGAAAGTGGGATTCGGACTCGAAAAAAGACTCGAGAAAACGGACTCGAGGAAAAATTCGGGCTTTGGTTCTTGCCTCTTTTCTTCTCTCCTTCCCTTCTTCCCTCCTGATTTCGAGGCTTATTTTCGTGCTCCTTCTTTCTTGATAAATTATCCTCCGCAAAATTCACCAGGAATGTGTCATACCAAGTCATGGTTAAGAAAGGGGAAGAAAAAAAAAAGGAAACTACTACGTAAAACACGTAAGTGGCAAGACTTGGATGGCAGGGTTACATTGGTTCTTGTTAACCCTAGTCTACTGTCCAATGAACGGTGGAATGAACTATGGACGAGCGAAGTTGATTGCGTAGGTTTCTTTTGTCTTGTGTTTCAAAAGACGAGCGCTGTTGTGTTCAAGTATCTAGTAATCTAGAAAAGGGCAATAAAAACAGAAAGAAATGTATGTGCTAGAAAAAGAACTCCACCAAAACATGAAAAACTCTAGGAAATCTTGCGACTCTTCAACCGTCTCCCCCCCCTCTCTAGTTGCGCTTCACTGTCATCAGCTTCTCCATCATGGCCTTTTTCACAGCATCCACGGGCAGGTCCTTGACATCCTTGCCAGTCCAGTAGCGATCTTGCTCCAGGCCCTGGTAGATCATGGCTTCGGTGCCCAGAATCACCTGCCACCCGGCGTCCTCGGCGATGCCGCCCAGTTCCGTGTAGGGGTTGGGGTTGTAGCACATCTCGAGCATGGCGCCCTTTGTGTCCTTGTTGAGCAGGGTGCAGGTGACGGCGCGGGCCTCCTTCTCCTCGTCAGTGACAGGCGGGAAGTCGGGGATGCAGGCAACAATGGCGCCGGGGGCAGCAGCAGCCTCGGCCTCGGCGACGGTGCGCACATGTACGAGGCCAGCGCCGTAGCCACGCTCAGTGCACTCGTCGATGACGGCGCGGACCTCGGCGGCGTCGCGGTTGACAAGGTAGATGTCGGTAGCGCGCATCCACTTGCGCAGGGCGTACACGGCCGAGCGGGCAGCGCCGCCGCCGCCAATGACCAGAGCGGGCCGGTCGTGGAACACGGCGTCGGCGTTGGCGACGTTCTGGTAGAAGGACTCGCGGATGCCGATGGTGTCGGTGTTGGCGCCGCAGTACATGCGCGAGCCGTCGGGACGGTAGCGGATGAAGAAGGTGTTGCAGGCGCCGACGTCGCGGCACTCGGGGGTCATCTCATCGAGGTAGGGCATGATGGCAACCTTGTTTGGCATGGTGACAGCGGCACCTGCAGCAGAAGGAGTTAGCGGACGTGGGGAGAAACATGGATGAGGCGGGGGGGCGGGCGGGTAGAGACAGAAGAGGGCAGAGGAGAAGAGGAAAGACAATGACAAGTGACAAGTGACAGCTGCTTACCGTAGAAGTTGGGGTGCTTGGCGAGCTCCAGGAACTGGGCGATATCGGCAGAGTCCAGGCGGAACTGCTCCCAGTTCAGGCCCAGGCCGCGGTAGATGGTGCCATGCAGAAAGGGAGAGTACGAGTTGGTGATCTTCTTGCCAAACAGGTAGCTGTGCTTCTCGACTCTGTCAACCTCAGCCACAGGGGACTGGGGCTTTTCCTCGGCAATAGGAAAGGCGGGCAGGGCGTGTCTGGTCAGAGCAAGGGCGGCCATTTTTGCAGTGAAGAAGCGGGAAAAGTGGGCAAAGAAAAGGCGAGACAAAAAATAAAGAAGAAGGGTCTAAAAACGGAGTGAAGAAGAATGAGTGTGGAAAATGAGACGAAAAAAAAGATGGTCAAGCGAGTCCGAGTCGTGGACTTGATATCAAAAAATGTCAAAAGAGTCTAACCACGAAGTCCGGCTTCAAAAAAAAGAAAGAAAAAGATCAACGTCACAAACAATGCAAGACGGAAAAGAAATGGAAGAAAAGGAGCCCGAAACGAGAAGAATGCAGTCTATAGTATGGATAAAGATATTTGCAGAAGTCAGAGTTGGAGCGAATGGGGAAGAATCAAGAGCCAAGCCAGGGCCGCAAGCAAAGAAAAAAAAAGGAATAAAAAAGAAGAGAAAATGGAGTGAGTGAGTGGATGAATGATTCAACAGGATCAACAAAAAAAGGCACCAACACCGACCACAGCCTGGCTTTTGTATGCGAGCGTGTCTCGTGATAATTTTTCTTTCTTTCTTTTTTCTCTTTTTTCCCCTTCTTTTTCTGGCCTCGGCATCTTGCCCGAGTCCACTACTATTCTTGTGATAGGCCATGCAATCATCCGATTCGATTCTCTCCTCCTCTGCGTCTATTCATATCCGATACCTGCCTCAAGACAAAACGAAACAGCCGCCCGCATGGCGGCCATAGCATAACATGCAGTTTCCTCTTCTCTGCCTGTCTCTCTCCCCCCCCCCCCCCCTCCCCCTCCCCCCCCCCCCCTCCCCTCTTTTTTTTTTTTTATCCCCCAGGGGTTTTCTCTGTTTTTTTTGGCACGAACAACGTGAGAGAAACCCCCGAAACTGAGGGGTCCTCCTTTTTTGGGGGGAGTGGTTGGGTTTTGGGGGGGGGGGGAAAAGGGGAACAAAAGCAAAAAAAAAAAAACATG